>JASANG010001968.1:0-66762 GCA_030248215.1 Enoplolaimus lenunculus
GCAGAGCAAACTCGTCGGATGACCCGACGCGAGGTTCTACGGAAGCCGGTGAACGAACACCCACGCCCAGAATCACGACCCACGGTAACATGGTTTATTGCCGGTAGACAACTCGTTGACAGACCGACTGCGAGAATTTTTACGGAAGCCGGTGAGTTTAGATCTCATACTCAGAACCACGACCCACGGTGACATGGTTTATTGCCGGTAGAGCAACTGGTTGACGGACCGACTGTGAGAATTTTTATGGAAGCCGGTGAGTTTAGATCTTATACTCAGAACCACGACCCACGGTGACATGGTTTATTGCCGAGACAACTCGTTCACGGACCGACTGTGAGCGAGAATATTGATTAATGATTGCAGGTTAATTTATAGCCTTTAAAAGTGCTAACTTGAAACCCGCTGGGGTATACCAACACCTTCGCCCCAAACCAAGCAAACAAGACTCCTAATCGCATCAAAAAAATTTCGGTCGAATCGGACTCGTCCCAGCTGCACGTCTATTCCTACGCCTTAGCAGCATTATTCACAGGGGGCGTTGTGAGGAATACACTACGGGAGAAAATAAGCTAATATCAAATTTAGCCGGATCCCGAAGGTTATTCTAAACTCTGTTAACAGTGCTATTTTCTTGTTCTCTCATCAAATTTTTGTGACGTGATATTTCCCGATTCTGCCCCATATGAGTGCAACCCATTTTGTCAAGGGTTGTCTCATAAAGTTTCATTGTCATTGTAAGGTTTGGAGTAATTCTTACTCTTGATTGTTCCGAGTTCAGGTGCATACATGCGTGCCGATCTCAAAAACATCACATTGGACTTCAACGGCGAAGTGCTGGTTTCGAGCTGAAAATGAAGCTGGTGCAGCTGAATCGAGCGCAATATTAACTGTTTTGAAACGCGGTATACCGCCTGATTTTACCGACTGGTTAAGCAACATATCAGCAAAACAAGGATCCGGAGTTGAACTAAAAGTACGAACTAAGCATCTAAGTTGTAAGTTGGAATCGTTTGCCAAACGCAACTGCGTATCTTATCGTTCGACTTGCACGTTGTAGACATGCGGCCCATGCCGGTAGCCAGCTCATCTTGATAGGGGGGATGCTGAAAAAATTTTCCAGGAGGGGCATTCAAGAGTTTTGAATGACTACACAAGCAAGCGTGCAAAATCTTCCAGGGGGGGGTCCGGGAGGGGCGCTGAGCAACACTGGCACTCCCTTGACTACGGGTTTGTATGGGCCGCTCAGCAGCCGACAAAAATTGTTTACAATCTCTAGAAATGTTCTTTCAGCTCTGCTTATAAAGCTTGTAATTCTGCCCTCTCAGACTTCATTTGGCTTCGCCTAAGATTAAAGAGCAATATCGGGAACTCGTTCATTCGACCAAACCACGTTTCTAATGACCGTTCGTGTGTCTGAAACGAAAACTGAAGGCAGTTTTTGATGAAGGGAATACAATTTTATAATTAATTTTCATAAATATTAGCTAAGAAATATTTGTTTTAATATTTCGTAATTATATCTAATTTTCATAATTAATTTTCATAAATATTACCTAAGAAATATTTGTAATTCGAACACTCAATTTCATAATTAATTTTCATAAATATTAGCTAAGATATTTGAATTCAATCAATAAAAATTAAAAATAGCAAAAAAAAAAAAATTCAAAAATTTCAAAAATAGCAAGAAAATAATTAAACACACAATTTCAAATAATTTCATAATATATTAGCTAAGAATATTTGTAATTTGAAATATCTAATTTCATGAAAATTAATTTTCATGAAATATGAATGTTCGAGCTTTTACAAATATTTGTAATTCGATCTCTCAATTTTCTTTTTTTTTTTTCTTTTTTTTAGCTAAGAAATATTTAATATTGAACACTCAATTTCATAATTAATTTTCATAAATATTAGCTTAAAGAAAATATTTGTAATTCTAACACATCAATTTCATAATTAATTTTTCATAAAATATTAGCTAAAAAAAAATATTGTGTAAATTTTCGAACAGGCCCAATTTCATAATTAATTATGAAATTGAGTGTTCGAATTTACAAATATTTCTTAGCTAATATTTATGAAAATTAATTATGAAATTGTGTGTTCGAATTACAAATATTTCTTAGCTAATATTTATGAAAATTAATTAATGAAATTTGTGTGTTCCAATTTACTAATATTTCTTAGAAAAGAAAAAAAAAATTGTGTGTTCGAATTAATATCTTTTCTTAGCTAATATTTATGAAAAATTAATTATGAAATTGAGTGTTCGAATTAACAAATATTTCTTAGCTAATATTTATGAAAATTAATTATGAAATTGAGTGTTCGAATTACAAATATTTTCTTAGCTAAATATTTATGAAAATTAATTATGAAATTGAGTGTTCGAATTACAAATATTTCTTAGCTAATATTTATGAAAATTAATTATAAAATTGTATTCCTTCATCAAAAACTGCCTTCAGTTTTCATTTCAACACCGGGTCATTTAGAAACGTGGTTTGGTCAAATGAACAAGCCCGAATTGCTCTTAATCTGTAGGCGAAGCCAAATGAAGTCTAGAGAGGGCAAATTACAAGCTTATAAGCAGAGCTAAAACATTTCTAGAGATTGTAAACAATTTTTGCGGCTGCTGAGCGGCCCATACAAACCCGTAGTCAAGGGAGTGCCAGTGTTGCTCAGCGCCCTCCCAGGAACCCCCCCCCTGGAAATTTTGCACGCTTGCTTGTAAGTCATTCAAAACTCTTGAATGCCCCTCCTGGAAAATTTTTTAGCATCCCCCTATCAAGATGAGCTGGCTACGGGCATGGGCCGCATGTCTACAACGTGCAAGTCGAACGATGAGATAGCAGTTGCGTTTTGGCAAACGATTCCAACTTACAACTTAGATGCTTAGTTCGTACTTTCATTTCAACTCCGGATCCTTGTTTTGCTGATATGTTGCTTAACCAGTCGGTAAAATCAGGCGGTATACCGCGTTTCAAAACAGTTAATATTGCGCTCGATTCAGCTGCACCAGCTTCATTTTCAGCTCGACACAGCACTTCGCCGTTGAAGTCCAATGTGATGTTTTTGATCAGCACCATGTATGCACCTGAACTCAGAACAATCAGAGTAAAAATTACTCCAAACCTTACAATGACAATGAAACTTTATGAGACAACCCTTGACAAAATGGGTTGCACTCATATGGGGCAGAATCGGGATATCACGTCACAAAATTTGATGAGAGACAAGAAAATAGCACTGTTAACAGAGTTTAGAATAACCTTCGGGATCCGGCTAAATTTGATATTAGCTTATTTTCTCCCGTAGTGTATTCCTCACAACGCCCCTGTGAATAATGCTGCTAAGGCGTAGGAATAGACGTGCAGCTGGGACAAGTACGATTCGACCGAAATTTTTTGATGCGATTAGGAGTCTTGTTTGCTTGGTTTGGGGCGAAGGTGTTGGTGTACCCCAGCGGGTTTCAAGTTAGCACTTTTAAAGGCTATAAATTAACCTGCAATCATTAATCAATATTCTCGCTCACAGTCGGTCCGTGAACGAGTTGTCTACCGGCAATAAACCATGTCACCGTGGGTCGTGGTTCTGAGTATAAGATCTAAACTCACCGGCTTCCGTAAAAATTCTCACAGTCGGTCCGTCAACGAGTTGTCTACCGGCAATAAACCATGTCACCGTGGGTCGTGGTTCTGAGTATAAGATCTAAACTCACCGGCTTCCGTAAAAATTCTCACAGTCGGTCTGTCAACGAGTTGTCTACCGGCAATAAACCATGTTACCGTGGGTCGTGATTCTGGGCATAAGATCTAAACTCACCGGCTTCCGTAAAAATTCTCACAGTCGGTCCGTCAACGAGTTGTCTACCGGCAATAAACCATGTCACCGTGGGTCGCGGTTCGCCCATTAGCACTGCTTTCAGCCGCAAGGTATCACCTTCGTGACACGTTGTGTCGGCCAAAAATTGATCAAATTCAACCGGAATACTCGTGACCACTTTCACAGGTGCGCTACAAGTCGCTTCGCCGTATTTGTTGTACGCGATACACTTGATTGTTCCGGTCATTTCGTCGCTGGCGCCGTGAATTGTACATATATACACTCCGTCTTCTGCAATCAGTTCGACATCTTCCGCGTTCTCGGCCACTAGTTTCCCGTTGATATACCATTTGACAATCGGGACCGGCTCACCGGATATGAGCACTTTCGCTCGAAGGGTTTCGCCCTCGCGAACGCTAATTGGAACTAGCGGTGATTGAAATTGTGGTTTCGCAGTGCCGTATTTTTGAATTCCTAGCTTGCATGAGCTAAACGATTCACCTTGGTCGTTGACTGCCCGACACATTAATTCACCGGTATGGCAGTTGTCGAACCGAGCCACTGATGCTGTGTACACACCGTCCTCTGAGAGTTGAGTAAACTTGAATGCGTCCGACTCTTCTCCATCGAGTTGTGTATTGTTTAAATGCCATGATACCTGAAATTATCTACGAACAAAGAAACGTTTTGCGACTATTGCCAAGGGTTTGTAACACTTTTCTTCGCTTGCAACGCGGATCTTGAAAATGTAACTATCGAATTATACTTTGAAACTCAATTGAACTTTAAGTTTTGATCTGATACATCAGGTTTAAAATTACGTAAACTTTTCTGTTCGCCTTCGCTCGAGAAATACTCAAAGCTAAACGTTTACTGGTAGGGTGGTGCTATAGTCGTCGTTCAGCGCCGTCCGTCACCGTTTGGCGCCGTCCGTCACCGTTTGGCGCCGTCCGTCACCGTTTGGCGCCGTCCGTCACCGTTTGGCGCCGTCCGTCACCGTTTGGCGCCGTCCGTCACCGTTTGGCGCCGTCCGTCACCGTTTGGCGCCGTCCGTCACCGTTTGGCGCCGTCCGTCACCGTTTGGCGCCGTCCGTCACCGTTTGGCGCCGTCCGTCACCGTTTGGCGCCGTCCGTCACCGTTTGGCGCCGTCCGTCACCGTTTGGCGCCGTACGTCACCGTTTGGCGCCGTCCGTCACCGTTTGGTGCCGTCCGTCACCGTTTGGCGCCGTCCGTCACCGTTTGGCGCCGTTCGTCACCGTTTGGCGCCGTTCGTCACCCGTACGGCACCGTTCGCCACCGTGCGTTATCGTACGCAAACACGCGAATGATACCGTATAGTGACGCACGGTAATGGACCGTGACGCACAGCGCCGTACGGATGACGTACCCTGACGGACGGTACCGTACGGGTATCGCACGGTGACGAACGGTGCAATACGGTTCACGGACGGCGCCGGACGTCAACAAAAGTATAGCCCATCACAAACTCCTGGTCACCCACACCCCTCCCAATTGAAAATTCTAGCTCGGCGAGTGCACAATATCACTCGTGCGCTAGGAAACTTTTGGAGGGTTGGTGCATGATAAACACTGAAGCTTCTTAGCTTAACTATGATATTTTTACTGTGATCCTTGATTTTTAAAAAAAGAGTCAAATCAAAGCTGTTCTAAATATTTTTGGTAACTCATGTAAACAACTGTCCTATTTAGTAAATTCTATTAAAGGCTTTGTTTTGTTGCCTGAAGGGTTTAAATTGCAAATTAATTATGTTTATGAGGCCAAGTAGGTGACACGTATGCGGCGCAGCATCAGGAGGATCCTGTTCGATACTCAAACAAATAACCAGGCACAATGGATAAAATTGTTTTGATATGGAAAGATTTGATATTGAAAGAGTGGCCAACGTTACTTTAAGCGGCGTAAAAGTAGATTAAGCGTATGCCTAATCCTAAACCTAATCGTTGCAAAAGTGTGTTCCTAAGCCTAAGCCTAAGACTAAGCAAAAAAATGTAATCTAGAATCTAAACCTACTCGGACGCACCAGAAATCTGGACGCCACTTAGTGTAACATGGGCCGAAAGAGCGATAGTTCAATCAACTACTACTTACCGTCAACGGGGTATCAGACGCAATTTTAACCGATGCAGTGAAAGGGTCGCCTTGGTTCACAATTTGGTCGATGAGAGCTGTTTCAAAAAACGGTTTGCCAGTTTTCGCAAGAACTCGAAGTCGTGCAGTCACAGTACATTCACCTAAACCGCAATTGGCAACTATCATTGTGGTTGCGTTTGACGTAGCATCATAAAGTTGCAACTTTTTCAAAAAACGATTACCAGATTTTATCTTGGAGTTTTCTGTTTTCAACATTTCTTGTTGTTTTAAATATTTGATCGGTGATTTTGTGCCAATGTAAAGAACAGGGCGTGGAAAAACAGTGTTATAAGCATGTTCCTAAGCCTAGCCTACACTGCAAAAAATGGTGCGTCAAAATGACTCACTCCGAAATAGGCTCTACGGGACTACACAAACGGAGTCAAATTCGACTCCGCCAGACACAAACGTGCAACGCAGTGAGTCGAATTTGACTCAGTTTGCGTAGTCCCGTAGAGCCTATTACGGAGATAGAGTCATTTTGACTCACCATTTTTTACAAAACCTAAGCCTAAGCCTATACGTAAGAATGAACATATTCCTAAACCTAAGCTTAAACCAAGCAAAAAAATAGCCTAAAGCTTAAGCTTTACTCTATTGTAGACCCACAGAAAAACGTTCCACCCCTGATCTTTACATGGGCCGTGATTTTCTACAGAATTCAATGCTTTTTTACCGATAAGTTTAATAATCAGCATTGTTACGAAATTGAAAACTCCAAGATAAAATCTGGTAATCGTTTTTTGAAAAAGTTGCAACTTTATGATGCTACGTCAAACGCAACCACAATGATAGTTGCCAATTGCGGTTTAGGTGAATGTACTGCGACTGCACGACTTCGAGTTCTTGCGAAAACTGGCAAACCGTTTTTTGAAACAGCTCTCATCGACCACAATCTTGTGAACCAAGGCGACCCTTTCACTGCATCGGTTAAAATTGCGTCTGATACCCTGTTTACGGTAAGTAGTAGTTGATTGAACTATCGCTCTTTCGGCCCATGTTACACTAAGTGGCGTCCAGATTTCTGGTGCGTCCGAGTAGGTTTCAGATTCTAGATTACATTTTTTTGCTAAGTCTTAGGCTTAGGCTTATGAACACACTTTTGAAACGATTAGGTTTAGGATTAGGCATACGCTCATCCGACTTTTACGCCGCTTAAAGTAACGTTGGCCACTCTTTCAATATCAAATCTTTCCATATCAAAACAATTTTATCCATTGTGCCTGGTTATTTGTTTGAGTATCGAACAGGATCCTCCTGATGCTGCGCCGCATACGTGTCACCTACTTGGCCTCATAAACATAATTAATTTGCAATTTAAACCCTTCAGGCAACAAAACAAAGCCTTTAATAGAATTTACTAAATAGGACAATCGTTGTTTACATGAGTTACCAAAAAATATTTAGAACAGCTTTGATTTGACTCTTTTTTTTAAAAATCAAGGATCACAGTAAAAATATCATAGTTAAGCTAAGAAGCTTCAGTGTTTATCATGCACCAACCCTCCAAAAGTTTCTGGAGTGCACGAGTGGATATTGCTCATCTTGTCGAGCTAGAATTTTCAATTGGGAAGGGGGTGTGGTGACAAGGAGTTTGTGATGGGCTATACTTTTGTTGATGTTTGGCGCCGTCCGTTAACCGTATTGCACCGTTCGTCACCGTGCGACACCCCTACGGTTCCTTCCGTCAGGGTACGTCATCCGTACGGCGCTGTGCGTCACGGTCCATCACCGTGCGTCACTATACGGTATCATTCGCGTGTTTGCGTACGATAACGCACGGTGGCGAACGGTGCCGTACGGGTGACGAACGGCGCCCAAACGGTGACGAACGGCGCCAAACGTGGGTTACGGACGGCGCCAAACCGTGACGGACGGCACCAAACGGTGACGGACGGCGCCAAACGGTGACGGACGGCGCCAAACGGTGACGGACGGCGCCAAACGGTGACGGACGGCGCCAAACGGTGACGAACGGCGCCAAACGGTGACGGACGGCGCCTAACGGTGACGGACGGCGCCAAACGGCTACGGACGGCGCCAAACTGTGACGGCATGGCGCCAAACGGTGATGAACGGGGCCTAACGGTGACGGACGGCGCCAAACGGTGACGGACGGCGCCAAACGGTGACGGACGGCGCCAAACGGGTGACGGACGGCGCCAAAACGGTGACGGACGGCGCTGAACGACGACTATAGCACCACCCTACCAGTAAACGTTTAGCTTTGAGTATTTCTCGAGCGAAGGCCAACAGAAAAGTTTACGTAATTTTAAACCTGATGTATCAGATCAAAACGAAAAGTTCAATTGAAATTTTAAAGTATAATTCGATAGTTACATTTTCATGATCCGCGTTGCAAGCGAAGAAAAGTGTTACAAACCCTTGGCAATAGTCGCAAAACGTTTCTTTGTTCGTAGATAATTTCAGGTATCATGGCATTTAAACAATACACAACTCGATGGAGAAGAGTCGGACGCATTCAAGTTTACTCAACTCTCAGAGGACGGTGTGTACACAGCATCAGTGGCTCGGTTCTACAACTGCCATACCGGCGAATTAATGTGTCGGGCAGTCAACGAACCAAGGTGAATCGTTTAGCTCATGCAAGCTAGGAATTCAAAAATACGGCACTGCGAAACCACAATTTCAATCACCGCTAGTTCCAATTAGCGTTCGCGAGGGCGAAACCCTTCTAGCGAAAGTGCTCATATCCGGTGAGCCTGTCCCGATTGTCAAATGGTATATCAACGGGAAACTAGTGGCCGAGAACGCGGAAGATGTCGAACTGATTGCAGAAGACGAAGTGTATATATGTACAATTCACGGCGCCAGCGACGAAATGACCGGAACAATCAAGTGTATCGCGTACAACAAATACGGCGAAGCGACTTGTAGCGCACCTGTGAAAGTGGTCACGAGTATTCCGGTTGAATTTGATTATTTTTGGCCGACACAAGGTGTCACGAAGGTGATACCTTGCGGCTGAAAGCAGTGCTAACGGGCGAACCGCGACCCACGGTGACATGGGTTATTGCCGGTAAGACAACTCGTTGACGGACCGACCGTGAGAGATTTTTACGGAAGCCGGTGAGTCTAGATCTTACGCCCAGAATCACGACCCACGGTAACATGGTTTATTGCCGGTAGAAAACTCGTTGACGGACCGACTGTGAGAATTTTTACGGAAGCCGGTGAGTTTAGATCTTATACCCAGAACCACAACCCACGGTGACCTGGTTTATTGCCGGTAGACAACTCGTTGACGGACCGACTGTGACAATTTTTACGGAAGCCGGTGAGCTCAGATCTTATACTCAGAACGACGACCCACGGTGACATGGTTTATTGCGGGGAGACAATTAGCCCAAAAGTTCACGGACCGACTGTGAGCGAGAAAATTGATTAATGATTGCAGGTTAATTTATAGCCTTTAAAAATGCTAACTTGAAACCCGCTGGGGTACACCAACACCTTCGCCCCAAACCAAGCAAACAAGACTCCTAATCGCATCAAAAAATTTCGGTCGAATCGTACTTGTCCCAGCTGCACGTCTATTTCTACGCCTTAACAGCATTATCAACAGGGGCGTTGTGAGGAATACACTCCGGGACAAATAAGCTATAAAAGTTAGCACGATCCAGAAGGCTATTCTAAACTCTGTCAACAGTGCTATTTTCTTGTCTCTCATGAAATTTTGTGACGTGATATATCCCCGATCCTGCCCCTTATGGGTGCAACCCATTTTGTCAAGGGTTCTCAACAAGATTTCATTCTCGTTGTAAGGTTTGGAGTAATTTTTACTCTGATTGTTCTGAGTTCAGGTGCATACATGGTGCTGATCAAAAACATCACATTGGACTTCAACGGCGAAGTGCTGTGTCGAGCTGAAAATGAAGCTGGTGCAGCTGAATCGAGCGCAATATTAACTGTTTTGAAACGCGGTATACCGCCTGATTTTACCGACTGGTTAAGCAACATATCAGCAAAACAAGGATCCGCAGTTGAAATGAAAGTACGAAATAAGCGTCTAAGTTGTAAGTTGGAATCGTTTACCAAAACGCAACTGCTATCTCATCATTCGACTTGCACGTTGTTGACATGCGGCCCATGCCCGTAGCCAGCTCATCTTGATAGGGGGATGCTAAAAAATTTTCCAGGAGGGGCATTCAAGAGTTTTGAATGACTTACAAGCAAGCGTGCAAAATTTCCAGGGGGGGGGTTCCTGGGAGGGCGCTGAGCAACACTGGCTCTCCCTTGACTACGGGTTTGTATGGGCCGCTCAGCAGCCGCAAAAATTGTTTACAATCTCTAGAAATGTTTTAGCTCTGCTTATAAGCGTGTAATTTGCCCTCTCTAGACTTCATTTGGCTTCGCCTGCAGATTAAGAGCAATTCGGGCTTGTTCATTTGACCAAACCACGTTTCTAAATGACCCGGTGTTGAAATGAAAACTGAAGGCAGTTTTTGATGAAGGAATACAATTTTATAATTAATTTTCATAAATATTAGCTAAGAAATATTTGTAATTCGAACACTCAATTTCATAATTAATTTTCATAAATATTAGCTAAGAAATATTTGTAATTCGAACACTCAATTTCATAATTAATTTTCATAAATATTAGCTAAGAAATATTTGTAATTCGAACACACAATTTCATAATTAATTTTCATAAATATTAGCTAAGAAATATTTGTAATTCGAACACACAATTTCATAATTAATTTTCATAAATATTAGCTAAGAAATATTTGTAATTCGAACACACAATTTCATAATTAATTTTCATAAATATTAGCTAAGAAATATTTGTAATTCGAACACTCAATTTCATAATTAATTTTCATAAATATTAGCTAAGAAATATTTGTAATTCGAACACTCAATTTCATAATTAATTTTCATAAATATTAGCTAAGAAATATTTGTAATTCGAACACTCAATTTCATAATTAATTTTCATAAATATTAGCTAAGAAATATTTGTAATTCGAACACACAATTTCATAATTAATTTTCATAAATATTAGCTAAGAAATATTTGTAATTCGAACACACAAAAATATTCATAAACATAGCAAGAAATATTTAATTTAAAATTCAATTTCATAATTAATTTTCATAAATATTAGCTAAGAAATATTTGTAATTCGAACACTCAATTTCATAATTAATTTTCATAAATATTAGCTAAGAAATATTTGTAATTCGAACACTCAATTTCATAATTAATTTTCATAAATATTAGCTAAGAAATATTTGTAATTCGAACACTCAATTTCATAATTAATTTTCATAAATATTAGCTAAGAAATATTTGTAATTCGAACACTCAATTTCATAATTAATTTTCATAAATATTAGCTAAGAAATATTTGTAATTCTAACACACAATTTCATAATTAATTTTCATAAATATTAGCTAAGAAATATTTGAAATTCGAATATACAATTTTACATAATTAATTTTCATAAATATTAGCTAAGAAATATTTTGTAATTCGAACACTCAATTTCATAATTAATTTTCATAAATATTAGCTAAGAAATATTTGTAATTCGAACACACAATTTCATAATTAATTTTCATAAATATTAGCTAAGAAATATTTGTATTCTATATTCTACAATTTCAATTAATTTTCATAAAATATTAGCTAAAAAATAATTCGAACACACAATTTCATAATTAATTTTCATAAATATTAGCTAAGAAATATTTTGTAATGCGAACATCATATTTTCATAATTAATTTTCATAAATATTAGCTAAGAAATATTTGTATAAAATTCTAACACAAATTTCATAATTAATTTTCATAAATATTACAAGAAATATTTGTAATGCCCATAATTATAATTAATTTCATAAATATTAGCTAAGACATATTTGTAATTCGAATACACAATTTCATAATTAATTTTCATAAATATTAGCTAAGAAAATATTTGTAATTCGAACACTCAATTTCATAATTAATTTTCATAAATATTAGCTAAGACATATTTGTAATTCGAATACACAATTTCATAATTAATTTTCATAAATATTAGCTAAGACATATTTGTAATTCGAATACACAATTTCATAATTAATTTTCATAAATATTAGCTAGAGAAATATTATTAAATTCGAACACTCAATTTCATAATTAATTTTCATAAATATTAGCTAAGAAATATTTGTAATTCGAACACTCAATTTCATAATTAATTTTCATAAATATTAGCTAAGAAATATTTGTAATCCGAACACACAATTTCATAATTAATTTTCATAAATATTAGCTAAGACATATTTGTAATTCGAATACACAATTTCATAATTAATTTTCATAAATATTAGCTAAGACATATTTGTAATTCGAATACACAATTTCATAATTAATTTTCATAAATATTAGCTAAGAAATATTTGTAATTCGAACATAAATATGCAAAATTCCAAAGCTGGCTAAATACGTTCTCTTGAGATAAACACTACACAACAGTGGCAGACCGAGAAGCGGCTGATTTTTGATACTGCGCCGTATAGTGAAAACGTTCGAGAACGAAGCGACCGAGAAGCCAAATGCAATTTTAGCACTAATTTTTAACACAAAATTTTCGTTTTGATCCTGATTGCATGTACAAGCCTGGGTCAACGCTTTGGACTTAACCAGTGCTGCATAGTGAAGTTTACTATGCTCACAAACGTTCGCGTTGACACCAGCTGTTTATCGCGGTCTCAGGACGGAATTGAATAGATGAACCTGTAAATAATTTGTTGCTTTTCAGGTTCTGTACACTGGAGAGCCATCACCCAAAATTACGTGGGCTATCAACGGGCAAAAGATTTCCGAATCGGAAGACTACCAAATCGTCACTAAACCTGGCGTATCAACGTTGATGATCAAACAATTTTCGTCTGAAATGGTCGGTGAAGTGTCTTGCAAAGCAGAAAATGAAGCTGGAGAAGTGTCGTGTACAGCTCAGATGCGACTGGCGTAAGAGCGAACACGTTATGGGATCAGAAATAATAATATTTTCCCACATTTAAAATATACTACGAGCAACTAAATTGCAAACTGAGTACACGAAATAGTGTTTAACAATTATTACTACTGCGTATACACGGTGAACTAATTGTCACAGGACATGAGTGTCCACTCACGCTCGAGCGTCAAGCTCCTATAGCTGAATGGTCATTGTAACCGCCTCGTACACGACAGGCTGGGGTTCGAATTGTAGTTTGAAACTGTATAGCCGACGAAATAGCAAATGTTCTTGTACGGTAGTGCTAATGACTAAATTTCCTATTACTATCGACAGAATTTAGAATACGTTTTGTCTAAAGCACATACACAAAATTTACGCTTCAAGTATTATGTTATACGGCTCAGATGAGCCTTCTGAAAGAGTCAAATTTGTTTGTCAAACGCTAGTAATTTATAGAATTGTCAGATTCAGTTTCGAAATGCAAAAGATAGTCATGATATTTGCAAGCATGATACAAAATTGTATCATAGTTTCAGTAAGCTTGACTTTTCGTCAATTTCAGTGCGTTGCGTACAATAATATTTATGAAAAAGCTAGTGCTGCTGCTACTGAAGTATCAATTCGAAGAACGAAGTTCGCTTTAGTCACAACTTGTTAAGATAATAGGAAATTCGATACCGATACAAAGTCGGCATATGCTTTAACCATACTCGAAGACTAGCCTTTTGCACCATTTTAAGCAAGGATAAAGAAGATAGAAATGATAATTGCAAAATAGTAATGGTAATTGCAAAATAGTATTGGTAATTGCAAAATAGTAATGGTAATTGCAAAATAGTAACGGT
The DNA here is from genome assembly GCA_030248215.1 of Enoplolaimus lenunculus. Classification (NCBI taxonomy): domain Eukaryota; kingdom Metazoa; phylum Nematoda; class Enoplea; order Enoplida; family Thoracostomopsidae; genus Enoplolaimus; species Enoplolaimus lenunculus. Next base: position 13,814 of record JASANG010001968.1, read on the forward strand.
AATTGCAAAATAGTAATGGTAATTACAAAATAGTAATGGTAATTGCAAAATAGTAATGGTAATTGCAAAATAGTAATGGTAATTGCAAAATAGTAATGGTAATTGCAAAATAGTAATGGTAATTGCAAAATAGTAATGGTAATTGCAAAATAGTAATGGTAATTGCAAAATAGTAATGGTAATTGCTAAATAGTAATGGTAATTGCAAAATAGTAATTGTAATTGCAAAATAGTAATTGTAATTACAAAATAGTAATGGTAATTGCAAAATAGTAATGGTAATTGCAAAATAGTAATGGTAATTGCAAAATAGTAATGGTAATTGCAAAATAGTAATGGTAATTGCAAAATAGTAATGGTAATTGCTAAATAGTAATGGTAATTGCAAAATAGTAATGGTAATTGCAAAATAGTAATGGTAATTGCAAAATAGTAATGGTAATTGCAAAATAGTAATGGTAATTGCTAAATAGTAATGGTAATTGCAAAATAGTAATTGTAATTGCAAAATAGTAATGGTAATTGCAAAATAGTAATTGTAATTACAAAATAGTAATGGTAATTGCAAAATAGTAATGGTAATTGCAAAATAGTAATGGTAATTGCAAAATAGTAATGGTAATTGCAAAATAGTAATGGTAATTGCAAAATAGTAATGGTAATTGCTAAATAGTAATGGTAATTGCAAAATAGTAATTGTAATTGCAAAATAGTAATGGTAATTGCAAAATAATCATTTTCGTTTAAATACACGTCTAACCAGCTTAATATAGAAACCCTTTTATTTCGCTTCCGGGTTTTATTGCAGGCTAGACTCAGTTGGGCCGGAAGAGCACAGTGAACTTGAAGCTGTAGCGTATAGTACCGAAGAAGGTGATGATGCGCAGACGGACACCGGTTTAGAAGATATTGAAGACGACGATATCGCAGAGATGTCTGAGGTTTGCGCCACAAGTAGCCGTATTTTCAACAATGTGTAGCACCTATCACCCCAATTTGTAATGTCGGTCACACGTTACCATTGGTTTGAGTTGCACAAAAAAATGTCCGACAGTTTCTGACAAAAACTTAAATGTACTGTTTTTGTCCGCATACAGTTGTCGCGTAACTCCATTGCATCCGTCAATAAAAGTTAATGTTAAACTGTGCGGACATTTTTTGCGCAACGCAAACCAACAGTAACGTGTGACCGACATAAATAGGCCCTCAGAAATCGAGCTGGAACAGCGGTACGTACTTGTTTAGCTTTCTCACACACTTGAAAATTTAATAGAAAGCGATATCCAGTCTCGGAGCAGACAGAGGTGGGGGCTTTCCCCAAACTTAAGCGTGGGAGGCCCAAACTCGCGAGCGACGCGAGTGTGAAGCCAGATGCGTTTTAGAACTTCTGCGGTCTTTATTTTAACAGGTTAGGGCGGTGGCCCCCGTTTGAGCTGGACCCCCCGAATGTGGGATATGGAGGTTTTGGCTGCTCCGACCCTGGCACTAAGCCCCACTTTATTGTACGTTTAGACTTAGGCACAAGCTTAAGCTTAGGTTCTTTTTGAGGCTTAGGTTTAGGCTAAAGCTCAGGGTGGTTATTTGTGCTAGAAAGTAACTTTATGGGTGTGGAACTAAGCAAGTGCCGAATCAGCTGCAGATTTGAACTTTCGGCCGGGTAAAATTTAAACGCATTAACCTCGCCAAATTTCGAAGCATATCATTCGCTGGCTCTGAAGTTATAAGACCTGTCACCGACTAGTAATAAGCGCTATACATAGTTAAAAATACGGGCAAAGATGTAATTTCTTACGAACTCGTTTAGTTCTAATGTTTAGGGTTACTTGATAGCTTTGTGCTCAAATACTGCTGCATACAAGGTATTGTAATGAGTATATTCGATGTTAAACAAGCAAATTCTGCCGGCTGATGTTGGTAAAATTGAACAGAATGTTCGTGTGCAGAAATGGCACGTTTGTAGACCGCGGCCGATCCAGAAATTTGTGACAGGAGAGGCGGGGTGACAAATGTTATGGAACGCAAAAATTGTAAGGTAGGGACGTTATCATTTTATCACAGAAAGTTTCCTGAGGTAGGGATCTTATTTATTTTATCGCGAAAAATTTTTGAGGGAAAAATTATACGGCGGTAGGGACTTTACCATTTTATTGCAAAAAATTTGTGATGGGGGGCGTATGCACCCCCGCCCCCTCCTCTGGATCCGCTAGTATTTGTAGGTTAAAATATTAGGGACGTTTTATAATTTTTTTCACTTAAGTTTTACGTTTTGTGAAAATATCGGACCAATCAGAAATTGAAAATGACTTCAATGACGGAAAAAACGTCGATGTGTTATAATTTCAAAATTTAGTGTTTTTGCATTTGTTCAATTTTGTTAATGAACTGTTTCTGATGTGTTTTCGCCAAACTTGACGATGAAATAGCTCAAAATTCGCTAAAACCATTTTGGCAACTTTTCTGAAAAGTCCAACTGCAATTCGGTGATGAAAATTATTTCAAATTCCAGCTCCAGTTCGTATTCCGGCGAAATTTAGTTATTGTTAAAATTCTGGCTTGTACTAAAATAAACTCAAAAAGCATCGCGAATTAGCATTGTGTAAACTTTTTAGCTTGATAAACGACCACCGGATGGCATGCCACATTTTATTAAAAAAGCAACTGATGTCAGGGTTCGAAAAGGCGAAACCGCAGTATTTGAATGTATCGTTCCCAACACTAAAGGAATCGTTGTGAAATGGTAAGTAGAAATTGCTGTATTATTCTTCAGCATCCGTAAAGGAACCGGTAATTTGTGTGCCACGCAATACAAACCGGCGGAAACCGCTTGCGAGCGAAAAAAGCGAACGCAATTTTAGTACGAAATCTGTGTAAATAATTCCAATTCTGACCTCTGCTGAAGGAAGGTCTGGGTGTCACCATTGGCCAACAAGAACCTTATTCAATCAAATATTACGTAATGAATGTTGAACATTATTAACAGGGTAGTGTATTAGAATAAACGATTGTCGGCCAAACTTCTAAACAGTAAATATTTGACAGATGAACTGAACTTTTTTTACTAGCAAACTCTGATGGTGTCAAATAATATCTATATATTAAAGCTGGAACGCCCCACATACGTATTTTGGATAAATTTCCAACATTACTTTGTTTACAATAATTTCTTAGGAAGTACACGTGATTGTTCTTTGTTCTATGGAAAGAAAATTTATATGGAAATATTTTCGCTAACGCTTACTTTTGCGTATCGCGCAAAGCTGGCAGACTAGTATGTATTAAAGCTAGAACTCCCAACATACGGACTTTAAGAATCGTTTCTGCGTCGAACAAATATATAAGTGAACATTTCGAAACTTATGTATATTCGTTGCAAACACTAATTCAGATATTTATATTAGTGACGGAGCACGTATACCACATAAGACACTTTCCCATACTTTCATCAGCTGTAGGTTTTTGTAAAGTTTGTAAACTTTTACAATTTATTCACTTTACAGGATGTAAAATAACCTGAATCCTCACGAAATGAAATCCTGGTTCACCCCTGGTTTAAACAACAATTACAACAGATGCAAAATTCAAAATTTGCCTAAATCAAATCAAATAAAGTTTCTAACAGTCCCATTTTCAAGTTTTAACCCCTTCTCACATTGAGTTGCCTATAAGCAACTCAACGCAGTGTATATACGTTAAATAATATATATCGCACAGTGTTTAACAATTGCAACACGTATACATGGTATTAAATCACAACAAGACGTGAGATCCCCCTCGGGCTCGAGCGTCAAACTCCTATAGCTGAGTGGTGATGGTATACGCCTCCAACTCCAGTCACTGGAGTTCGAATCCTAGCATAAAAGTAGGTCTCAGGGGAAATAGAAAATATTCATGTGAGAAAGGGTTAAAGTTTACAAAACCTATCACCAATATGCAGTAGGAGGGGCTACACACATTTGAGAATATGGGCAATTATGTTAATTTACAATTTGAACAGGTTGCACGGCGGTCAAGAAGTTGAAATAACAACGCGTATTCGGTGTGTTAACAAACCGCTTGATGATAATACAATATTGAGTCAGCTGGTTTTCGAACCAGCTGAACTGCACGATACCGGTAACTATGATTGCTTGGTGTTAACTAATGACGGTCAAAACATGTGCGTTGCGCAATTGGAAGTTGAAGGTATGATTTTGGGTATAAAATTGGAACTCTTGGCGTCAATTTTATTCAAAATTGAATTTGATCTGCGTAGGGTTACGTTTTAAACCACAATAAGTACCGTAGGGGTCAGGAACGGGACAAAAACCAAATATAATTCAACAGAACATGGGGGGTGCTTGACAGTGATGTTGATTTTATTCGGTGTTTAATTTAACGGATATATTAGGGGGGCATAGGCATGTTTTATTTAGCGTTAAGCATCTGCTAAAGGTTGTTATTTAAGCGTTACTTTGCGTTAGGTTATAAAGAAACTTCATTAACTTTTCTTAGGAGTATTGGAAACAAAAGAATTGTGTATACTATTATCAAGTGTGGATGATCACTCTATCAAGAGTGTACAACTATCGAAATTTGTGCGGTACAAAATGTATCACCGGGCGTTGCATTTTTGGCCGACCCCCCCCCTTATTTAGAGGGAGAGTAGTTGATGTTTGAAATAAAGAATGCACATGCTTTTAAAATTATAAAACGAGTTCGTTTTCAACTGCAGTATTTCCACGTGTAAAATTAAAAAATTGTCAAACATGACCCCCCCCTGAAATAAAGGGGGCAGGGCAAAAACGCAACGCGTGCCGGATATATTCTTTTGTACACAGAATGTGCTTAGTTGTGCACTCTTGTTATAAAGAGTGACCATCCACTCTTGCTATTATTGAACACTGGACACTTTCTTAACTCATATTTGGCTCAAACACAACACTAACGGCAAACAGTAGTGAATATAGAACAGATGCCGTTTTATAATGTCGAATTCGGTCTTAGGGTTGCGCTATACTCGCAGTGCGGCGGCGAGTGGCACCGTAGTTTTTTTGAAAACTGGCCACGTGCCGCCACGCCCCATCAAATAGATTTTGCCTATATTTTGGTTAGCAACGCATAGCGCAACCCTAAGTGTCGAATGATATTTGACTATCATTAAGAAACGTGACGATTACATCACAGTTCCCATTTTAACCAAATATTAAGTTTCGCCCACGGAGATGGATTGGTTTGAATTTTAGCTCAAAGAACTGATTTGTATTTATTAAATTTTTTTCAGCACCTGGTATGGCGGTAGAAAAGCCGCCAGAATTTGCGTCAGGTTTGTCACGAACAGTCGTCAATATTGGAGATGTTGTTCAATTGGCATGCGAAATAGTGTGCCAAGATGTTATGCCCGAAGTAAAATGGTACAAGGATGGCGCCGAAGTACTACAAGGCGATTCAGAAAGAATCAAATTGCAATCTACTAGCGAAGGTAATAGTATCATGCAGGGTAAACACAAAATTGGGTTAAGGAACGGATGAAATTTTGGCATTTTTAATTGTTGTATATATGGAAGTTAAGGGATACCAATTTCAATTTTAATGCAAGTTCAAATATTTTGGTGAATTTTCGTACATATGGCGCAGGCCTAGGGTCGGAAGAGCCACCCCCCATACCCTCCATTTGGGGGGGGCTCCCACCCCTAAAGGGTCTCCCACCCTAACCGGTGGAAACAAAAGCCGCTTAAGTTTTAAAATGCGTCTGGATTCTCGCTCTGTTAGTTCGCGAGTTTGGGCCCCCCACCCTGGAATTTGGGGACAGCCTTCACCCCTGCCTGCTCCGGCACTGCGCAGGCCAATCTGCTGTTATATGTAATAACAGCTTTGCCTACGCTAACTACTATTGAACATATAGACAAATCAGATTTCATTATTCAGCCAAACACAATACCGATAACCAAACAACGTTGGCTTTGCATCACGGTTCAGCTTTATCTCTTAATTGGTATTTGGCGTAATCCAAGCAGATTCGCCTTGGCCATCTATATTTGCTTGAATAGCAGATATGCCAAATTGCATAGATGTCCAAATATTTATATATCTTGAAGAATGAAATTTCGACTACATTTTACTGCTTCAGGAAGACTAACTTTGACAATTACTGGCGCTACAGCGAACGACATCGGATTGTATCAATGTCAGCTGACGAATCAAGTTGGAAAAGCAATCACTGAAGCATCACTGGATGTTTTAGGTTGGTTTTAATTAATAAACGGAATCGTGCTTACTATTATGTTTAAATCATCGGTCGAGGTAAAGATCAGGGGCGGAACGTTTTTCTGCGGAACTGTAATAGAGTACGTTTATGTTTTAGACTATTTTTTGCTTCGGCTTAAGTTTGAGTTCATTCTTACGCTATAGGCTTTCAACCAGGCGAATCATGCAGTAACAATGCTGCTGAATTTGCATATCTTAGCTATAATCTGCCTGCTAAGTGCCGTCGAAAACAATATTCAACCTGTTTCTTGAAAAAAAAACCTTGGCGCTATCTTTGTAGGAATTGCGTCAAAGTTTACAAATAAACTCAGTCAAGTACACAACTTTTACAAAAAATGCACGACAATTCACTGTTATAACTGTTCTAAATTCGGGTACAAAAACTCTAAAGCATCTGGTGCCGGAGGTTAAATTAGTAAAGGTAAAATACAAACATTTTGTTGAATAACTCTTTCAGAACCGATAGAAACAGAAATGAGCGAACCACAAAAAATGGCACAGGAAGCCAAAATAACAACCGCGCCTTACTTTCAATATCCGCTTAAAGCTGCCCTTGTGTCAGAAGGTCAACAAGCCGTTATGGACTGTGGCATACAATGCGACGGCCAGTTTGACGTCCAATGGTAAGTCTATGTTTATAGAAGGGTCATATAGGAATGTAAACAGTAGTATTACCGTACGCCTAAGCCTATACCAAAACGTAAGTCTAAGCTTCAGCTTTAAGAAATCGCTATAACTAAAGCTAGGCTTAAGCCTACGCCAAAGCTAAAAAATTAGTCTGAAAACGGTATACCTATTAAAGTAAGGTGGTCGTTGGAACTGATCATAATGATACTGTTTGAAATAAGCTGACAGTGAGGAATTTGGATGCGGAAAAAGTTTACATAGTATTTGCATAGGCACAGAATTGCGGTAAATTTTCGAATTGGTTGAAAGGCAAATATAATGGCACAATTTGAACTGTTTGTTAAATAAGTTGCACTTTTGAAATATTTTTACTGAACAGGCGACGTGTCATGAATTGTATGGGTAAAATTTCATCGAATAATCGTGTATTTCTTTCCAAAAAGTTTTTGTCGTTTATGTAGGCAAATAATTTAAAAATTGCTTTATGCACATGGTTGTATTAACAGTCAATTATTAAATTTTGGTTCTGGTCGGTCCTGTAGCCAAGGAGGACGCAGAGTGGCTCAGCCCCCGTGAAAAATTTTGGCACACCTAGAAAGTTTTCAACCTTGCCTGCAAGTCACTAAAACCCTTGAATGCCCATCCTAAATTTTTTAGCCCACCCCCCTAGCATGAAGAACTGGCCACGGGTCTGGTTCTGGTATACCTAAGAAAAACAATTACCCTAAAGAATAAACTCAGACCAGTGGTAATTTAACCGCATGGAATTTCTGGCAAGAACAGTTCTTTAATGGAGTACAGGAGCATCCTATTGTGCCTTACTGTAGGGCTCTTGTTAGTCGTGCTCTCACAAACTAATGTGAATTACTTATGAAAGTAAACGCAAATAGCAAACCTCTAAGCCACGCAACGTCATACCGTAAGACAAGCCAGTTACTTTTAACAGCGTCCCGTTTTTTCTCGTTTACTGCACGCTTTGACTTTAGACTATTTTTGCTTAGGCTTACGGTAGATAAACATGGTTTATCTACAGTGACGACTCTTTCATTATTCATATGATACATGAATTGGTGATAATTTTAGGTTCAAGAATGACATCGAAATGCGACCATCTGAAGCTGTAGTGTTTCAACTTGAAGATAATGGCACACTCAAAATGCAAATCCACGAAACAAGTTTGGAAGACAGCGGCGAGTATCGAGTTCGAGTGAGCAACGCTGGTGGTGCTGCAATATCAACTGCTCAATTAATTGTCAAAAGTGAGTCGAATACAGCTGTATATATCAACTCGGCACGGTCACTCGCTCAGGAACCAATGTAAAGAACAGAGGTGGAACACTATTATAAGCATATTCCTAAGCCTAAACCTAAGCATATCTGTAAGAATGATCATCTTCCGAAGCCTAAGCGTGAGTATAAGCCTAAGCCAAGCAGAAAAATTAGTCTAAAGCTTAAGCTTACTCTATTGTAGTCCGACAGAAAAACGTTCCGCCCTTGATCTTTACATGGGCCAAACGAGGCATGCAACGGTTTCGGGTTACTTACAAGCGAGGTTAAAAGTTTTAGGGAGCGAAATATCCGCTTTGCAGCTTAATTATTCTACTTAAACATGTAATACGAAAAAGGTAACGCAATTATTTGTTTTTGACCATTTTAGGTTCTGATGTGGATGCAGTTGACGAACGAGGCGCACCGCAATTCGTAGCACCTCTTTCATCTTGCAATATTCTGGTGGGTCAGACCGCAACGTTTGACTGCAAAGTGGTCGGATCACCTGCGCCTGAAGTAATTGCTATTTTGCAATTCGTTTCCTTAAATACGCAGTTTTGGTTCTTGTACAGTTTCCCGTTTACTTAAGATTGAGGTTAAGGTTTAGGCTAAGGGACAGGCTGAAGCTAAGGTAAAGGCGTAGACAAAGGTTTTGACTCAGGTTTACTTAGGCCTTTTTAGGTTTAGGTAAGGCTTTTTCAAAAGCATTTTTATGAATCTTTATACATATTAATAATTAATTTATTATACTTTAAACCATCTTAACCCTTTCTCAGGCCCATGTAAACATCATGGGCGGAACGTTTTTCTGTGTGGCTGAAATAGAGTAAGATTAAGCTTTAGACTAATTTCTTTGCTTGGTTTAGGCTCAGGAATATGCTTATAATACTACTCCGCCCCTATTCTTTACTTTGGCCCTTTCTCACATGAATAAATTTTGTTTTATATAACTTCTAATTCTAAGCCACGATTCTAATCGCAGCCTCTCTAATGGGAGTTGTTTGCCAGCACCACTCAGCTATCAAATATTGACGTTCGAGTCTAAGATGGCTCTCACGTATTTTTTGTACTGCGCATTGCATATTAACGAATGCAATTTATACAATTTTCACTGATTTGCTCACAAGGATTTAAAGGTTACATCACGAAATATATCTGCTATCGCAGAGTTTGTTTTTATGTTTACAGGTAAAATGGTCCAGAGCCGGTGTGGAAATCCAATCCGACGAAAGAATCTCGATCATTTCTCAATCAGACGGGGGTCAGATGTTGACTATAAACGATGCAACGGTGATGGACAAGGGAACTTATCGATGTGAAGCAACAAATGCACGCGGAATGGCTTGGGCTGAAGCAACTCTTGCTGTTACTGGTAAGTACGGATGACATTAAATATTAACCCCAAAATTTTAGCTTGCATCTTGCTAAACAACATATAGAACGTTGCACTTTGGCGTGTACTTACTGTAGTGACACGAATAAGAGGAGGGGACGGATATTTATTTAGCCTCTCCAGAGGGTACCCCCTTGTTATTCGGTTACGGACTGTTATTTATTTTTAAGCCATCCTCCATGGCCCTTAGTTACTGATATAAATCCGGTATATACTGCAACTATCGTTGAATTAAACGTTTATTTGTGTTGTATCAAGAGCTTGAGTGATAATGCAAGGTTATACTTAGGAATGTACTTTCAAAACTTAAGTATGCTTTCTGGTTTCGAACTAAACTTTATTTGGTCTGGAGTCATCTATACACCACATTTATAGATAATTGACAATTATAGACTGGGTTTAGGGTCTCCATCCGCTTACGGACTCGTATTAAGAATACGGACTCATATTGATTGGAGCTCAGAATGGGGACCCCCTCTTAATAATCCCCTCTTATTCGAGCCACTACAGTGTGCATAAACGAGTATTTTTGGCTAGTAAAACCTCGATATTTATTCAGGGGATTTTAGCAATGAAAAGTTACGGTAAACGCAAATTTGAAAATTCCAGCAGAACACTTAATATCCGGCCGATCTGAAAAAGCATCACCGAGTTATTGGTTTATCGTTTAATCTTAAGTTCCAATTTTTCATAATTTGTCTTTTTATTGTAACTGGTTTCTGCCAAACCAATCAGGTTCTTAGCAGTCGTTAGGAAAACAGATATCAATTAAGCAATTAAAAACTGGCGCTTTTCGTTTTGAGTCTTACAGTTTTCGGTTTTATTTTTGTTACAGTACCCGGAAATGAGCCTAATTTCACGGAATCGTTGAATGCTCAAATTGTCGATGACAACGCCGTAGTGTTCCAAGCAACTGTTGACGGAAAACCAACGCCTCAAATCAGCTGGTATAAAGATGGCAATCCAGTTGTGGTAAGTTGTTCTTTATCTCGTGGCCGTATTCTCAAATGTGTGTTCCACCTACTTATGTTGGATATAGGTCTTGCATGTTTCAGCCCATGTACAGATCGCGGGCGGACCGTTTGTCTGTGGGACTGAAATATGGCAAAATCAAGTTTAGACTAATTTTTTTGGCTTTGGTTAGGCTTAGGGTTAGGCTTAGGCTTAAGAATATACTCATTCTTACGCTTAGGCTTAGGCTTAGGTTTACGAATATGCTTATAATACTTTTCCGCCCCTGTTCTTTACATTGGCCCGTTTTTCTAAACATCGAATGATCTTAGGTATATTTATACATTTTACACAGACTCGATTTATTCAAATTTAAAAATTCACGAGCGTAAAGTGTGTATGAACGAATCTAGGAATGTTTATTTGGCACCGCTATAAGTTTCGATCAGATTCAGTAAAACTGAAAGTTTGCCACACACTGTTACAAGTTTGGCCCATTGCTAATTTTGAAATCAGCTTCAATAATTAATATCTCACTGCCGCGGGACGTATTCTCAAACGTGTGGGCCAATGTAAAGCGCAGGGGCGGAACAGTATTATAAACGTATTCCTAAGCCTAAGCCTAAGCCTAAGCATCAGCGTAAGAATGAGCATATTCCTAAGCCTAAGCCTAAGCCTAAGCATAAGCGTAAGAATGAGCATATTCTTAAGCCTAAACCTAAGCATAAGCGTAAGAATGAGCATATTCCTTTGCCTAAGCCTAAGCCAAGCAAAAAAAATTAGTCTAAAGTTTAAGCTTGCTCTATTCTAGTCCCACAGAAAAAATTCTCCGCCCCTGATCTTTACGTTTGCCAACGTGTACAGCACCAATCATCAGTTGGTGATCGATCCTGTAGCTTTCGGAAGTTGAGTCCATTTCTTGCGTTTGATTTATCCGCATTCTGTGCCAATTTTGAGATCCGCAGTTGTAGGATTCCGTCCAGGTAAACAACATGTCGCTAAATTGTGAGGTGATGTACGCATTTAAAATAGGTTTCATGTTTTAGGCTGATGATGATAGGGTACAGATCACATCTGATCCACAAACAGGAAAACAAACTTTGATGGTATCTGGAATCACTGAAAACGATATTGGACAATACCGCATTGAAGCGATCAATGAAGCTGGAAAAGCGTGGTCAGAAGCACAACTTAGCATAGAAGGTAAAGTAGACACCGAGGTTAATATTGTTGATACTAAACTGGTGGGCTTCAGAACAAATCATGGCTCTTGTACATTTTCATCACAAACTTTTCGCTCAAGGCTAAACCGATACAGACCTATGCCTGGACACATTTCGGAGCGCTAACCTAATGCTAATCCTAAGCTAAAGGTTCGGCTAAAATCTGAACGTTCGAAATCTGTTAGGCGTAGAGAAATTATACGAACGCGCAAATCTTTAATTTGGAATTCAATGCATCTCTTGCATATCACAACTTGACCGCATAGATTAGCTAATATTTTTTGCCAATGTTGCTTATAGGGCCGTACCAGTAGATTAAGCGAATTCCTAAGTTTAAGCCTAAGCAAAAAATGTAATATAGAATCTAAACCTAGTCTTTTATATACCCAACAGAAACCTGGACGTCCCTAAAAGTAACACGGGCCATATTTTTTGTACAAGCCTTGGTTAAATAATATTTCGTTGACGGCAGAAAACATTAGTTGACTAACTCGAGGTTGGATTTCTTACAGTTATTTGAAGGTCAGTGTCTATATATTAACCCTTTAATTCAAAGAGTATACTATGAGCAACTTAATACAAGCAATATATGAGCAACACAAACACTGTGAGCAGTGTTTAACAATTCTACCATATATGTGCAGTGCAAAATCTCTACCAAGACGTGAGATTTCTCTCAGGCGCAAGTGTTAAATTCCTATAGCTGAGCAGTCATCGTAAACGCCTCCCATCCGAGAGACTTGGGATCGAATCTTACCTTGAAATTACATCTCATATAAAATTGAAAATATGTAAGAAATGGTTAACCTGAACAATTTTATTGCGTTTTGCAAGATAATTGGAACTTAATCAAAACATAGCACAACCACAAGGCAAAACACTCTTCAAAAAATCTGTTACATGCCCGTCTGTCTGGCTTATACAAGTAATTAGACATGAGTATGCAACTATGTGTTATCATTTCATAAATGTTTTACCATTATTACTGTCGGTATATGTGCACGTATAAGTGTGTGTAAAGCAAATGTTGCCATGCCTGTGCACATATACCGGTATAAGAAGTTGTTGCATTGACAGTGGTTGCATGCTTGGCTCGAGCGCAAGAGGGCCGAGGTTCGATTCCCGGTGTGGTCATTAACTTTGGCAAAAACTTCAAACAGGGGTCGTGCAGACTGTTAGTACCAACAGTTACCACCTAAAAGCTGAGTTTGTGTTTTCGCTCCTTATCTATTGGATATTTTCTAAAAATCCGAAACAACGGAAACATGGCTATCAGCGACGTGAGGAGTGATAGGGTATCACCTAGTGAAATTTAAATTTTTGGAACGAAGAAATATTAAAGTACTTTTAGCAGACATTTCAATAACCTTTAATTTATTTCAAAGCTTGAAATGCGTTTAAATGATAGTAATGCCCTTTTGAAACGAAGTCCTGGTTTACACCGTTGATGGCGATTTAAAAAATTTCTGTTCCCGCATTATGAATAAACTATAATTATATCTACGGATATTCGTTTTGACTTATAAATACGCTCAATTGCACCACTCTTGATTTAAATGTCATGCAAGGTTTATCTTGGAAAGTACGAGTAACGCTGAAAACAAACAAACAAACAAACAAACAAACTAACTAACTAACTAACTAACTAACAAACAGTATTGAACAAACCGAACAGACAAAATTTAAACAACAAACGAACAAACAAACAAACAAACAATCAGTATTAAACAAACCGAACAGACAAAGTGTAAACAACAAACAAACAAACAAAACTAACGAAAACGTTTAAACAACAAACAAACAGACAAACAAACAAACAAACAAACAACTGGTTTCTTGCTACATAAATCGAATCAAATTTACCAAAATTACTGTAAAATAGAAAACTTTATTTTTAGTTACAAAGGCCGACACAGAAGATGGCGTGGAACCTCCGAATTTCGTCAGTCCGTTAAACGCAACGATCAGTGACAACTTGAGCAACGCTGTTTTCCAAGCGGTTGTTACGGGGAAACCACCGCCTGAAATACAGTGGTTTAAAAATGGACAACCAATAAATGTACGTCTACAGTTTTGGCCTCGTCTGGTATTCGAGCGCGGGCCTTTAGCCAAAGCGGGGCCCGAGTGGCTCAGCCCGGTTAGAAACATGTTTGCCCCTAAGAAAAGGTTTAGCCCCACTTGTAAGACTTCTGAACCTTCCTGCACCCTCTTCTGAAACGGTTTTAGCCCCCAAACCTGCTGAGCTGGCTACGGTTGGGGTAGTTTTTCGTTCATTGTTTCACAAATGTGAACGCTGATTTGAATAAAATTTGCCAAAAACAAAATGAAACATTGTTTTTTCACGTTTTGCTTTTCTAACCACTACTCAAATTCAGGGACATAATTATCAGGACTAGAGACTCTGCCTTGCTGTGATATCATTCGGTTTTCTACAAATCCACTATAATTGCGGAATCTGCCAAATAAATAGTTAAATAACAATACTGAAACTGTTAGAGAACAGATTAGCAGAAATCTACGGCTATTCAAATTGTCAAACCGACAAGATTTACAAGTTGTCGGTCGACGAGTTGTTGAGGAACGAATTGCTGTGATACTTATTAGCAGTCTATTGCTTAGGCTGCATGTCAATACATTTATCTAATCGTTCGACTTATTTCAGCAGGATACTGAACATATCAAGTTCGAAGCGCAGCCCGACACAGGCAAATACAGCTTACTACTTGGCGAAATCCGCGATTCCGATGTGGGCGAATATCGCATTCAAGCCGTCAATGCTGGCGGAAAGGCGTGGTCTGATGCCGTGCTATCGATGGAAGGTGAAAGCTGTTCGATGTCAATCGAGTTCTCTTTCCGTTATTCCCCACTAGCTGGCGTTTGCTCAAAAATTGTCGGATTTTGAAAATTTTTGCATATTTGTCTTCTCGCAACCTTTTGAAACTTTATACCATTTCGATTTTTTAAAGTCGGAAAATTTCAAAACATGGTTTGATAAATTAGACAGTCGGACCCGGAAAAAATATACCGCACTTACGATGTTTTGTAACCACAAGCATACGCGAATCTCGAAATTTTTAGCAAGTGCTCTGAAACGAACATTTGAAGGTCTGTAAGCTCTGTATATGCGCTTGAAGCAATCCCATTAGCTAAGAATGTAGCAAATTAAATTTGAGCAGTTGAATATTTAGGTTGAACATAATCTGTTGGTACTGAACAGAACGTTCCCTAAAGTTCAGTCCATGCGACCAATATAAAACGTAGCTAAATCAACGTAGCAAACCGTGACTGGGTTTCCAAAACTCTACTTAAGTACATCGTTGTACTTAAGTACGTGCTAAGTAATTACTTAACCATTTTCTCGTTTTTAACACAGTACTTAAGTTAAGTAATTTGATGTATTACAAAGTAACCGTTGAAGCATAATAACCTTGGTTTAATTGAAATTGTAGACTCATGGAGTTTGCTTAATATAAAGTGAACCTTTTACTTCATTGTTATGACAATAGCTCACATAGGCGTTTGTGTGTTTTTGATCAAAAGTTAAGTAATTACTTAACTCGGTGACTTAAGTAATTACTTAAGCATAACTTTAGTAAATACTTAAGTAAGATTTAAGAAACCCAGCCCGTATGTCACTTTTTGAGATTAGCCTTTGAGGCCAATGCCAGTTTGCGAAGCTTTACTGCAGTCTGAATCTATTCGTAAGCCTAATCCTTAGCTCAAGGATAACCCTATAACTATGCCTACACCAAGCCTAAACCTAAACCTAATGAAAAGTCTACAGCTTAAACTTATTTTATTTAAGTCAAAGTAACGTGAATCAACTTTAGAGTATTTAATTCAGTGGGTCATGACATTGAAGAGATTGCGCCTAAAATTGCGAAAGAACTCGGCAAATGTGAAGCGAACGAAGGAGAGTTGGTGACATTTTCGTGCCGAATTACTGCTCAACCCAAACCGGAAATTAAATGGTTAGTTTTCGTACGGAAAAATATATGAATCGGTACAATTTTTCCCGGACTTTTATTGCTTGAAACCAAATACGGCGGAGAGTGGGAAGTGGGTAAGGATTTTATTACCCGACCCGCGTTTTACCCACGCAAAAAAGAATTTTTCAGACATCCGTATACCCGCGCAAAAAAGATCTACCCACGACCCACCTTTTACCCGCGTCGGAAGTCAAACCAGTATTTTAAAGATCGCTGGTGAATTGCGCTGTGATGAAGTTTCGCGATATAGCTTCAATGAAGTTTACAAATGAAATTTTACTACAAACAACAAAATTTCAAACCCAGCTAAATAAAGTACGGGCCGCACTTGACCAGAAATAAAACGGACAATAGCGTACTTACGTTTTCCACCGTAAAACTTAAAAGTTTGCCGCGGGTAAAACTGCGAACTTTTTACTCGCGTGGTAAAAATCTTTACCCACGGGTAAACCCGCGCCTGAAATTCTGTACCCGACCCGGGTTTACCCGCGGGTAAGCGCGGGCACGCGCGTGTAATATGTGCGACTCTGGTTATGACATCTTAACCGGTAAGTTCATAATTATGGTGTTTAAATCCATTAGCGTATTAATTGAAAGGCCAATGTTACTTTAAGGGGCATAACAGTAGATTAAACGTATTCCTAAGTCTAAGCCTAAACCTAAGCAAAAAATATAATCTAGAATCTAATCCTACTCTTTTGTGGAAAAACCAGAAACCTGGACGCCCCTTTAAGTAAACGTGAGCCAATTGAAATGTACTATTAAACATACTTGAACATACACCTCTGTGAAGTGAAATTTTTGCAATCAAAAGTTTCCTAAATTCGCGATCATACACCGCGTCAGGTAAACGAATAGTGCGTGAAGATCTTGATATTTAATGTAAACAAAATAAGATTCTACAAGAAGAATAAAAGAATTGTTAAAAAAGCAAACGTTTGAATAAAAAAACAATTTTGGGTTGTGTTGAATTAAAAATGATTGTTACAATTTATTAAAAAAAACATTAACTGTTGTATTTTTGCATTTTTTTAGGTTTAAAGATGGCCAGCCAATAGTTGACAATGATCGAATCAAAGCTGTATCGGAAGACGATGGCACGCAAAAACTGGTGATCAGTAGTGCCACCGCGGACGATCAGGGCAATTATCGCATTGAAGCTTCCAACGCTACTGGGACATGCTTTTCCAAAGCACCGCTTACAGTCAATGGTAAACAGATGGGAAGTTTCTTTAAACTCGCCGTCTGACTACTGGAGTTCAAAAAATGCTAAATCAACATCAAAGATGCCATAGAGTTGATGAGATTTTTCAAAATTAATATTCTTAATTTATACATATTGCAGTACTTGAATCGAAACATGTTGTCGTGAGCACGGTATTCTAAAAGCACTGTCTGAAAAATCGCGAAATTATAGTTTTTGCTATGTATATAGCAGGGATACAACACGAACTAAATTTTGCTAAAACAGGAAGAGGAACAGGAATTGAATTTATTTGCAAGAACCGGAACAAAAACAGAAACCGGAATTTGAAATAATTTTCAACACGGAATTACTATTGGACTTTCAGAAAACTTGCCAAAAATGGCTTAGCCGCATTTTCAGCTAATTCATCAGCATTTTTGCGAAAAAATACTATAAACAGTTTATTAACAAAATTGAGCTAATTGCAAAAACACTCATTCGAAATAGCAATTTTTCAAACACAAATTTGCAATATATAAATGACAATTAATAAATTGACAAAAAATCGTAAAAATTCTGGTTCCTGCATCTTTGAATGTAAGAGCAGGAATTGAATTTTTGAAGGGAATCCGGCCGGAACAGGAATTCCGGTTGAACTCCGGCATATAGCTACATGTACATTTGACATTACTGCCTACAATAACATCAAACGCGCAATACGAAATTCAATTTCAAGAGTTTTGTTTTACCTCGAAGCCCGAATTTCTTAGCATCGCATCCGCATAACTTGAGATTGACAAAATTTTTGATTTTACTTCAATCAAAAATGTGTCCCTCGGACACGCTACCATTCCGGTCGAGCGGTGCTTTACACGACACTGGCTTGGTATGTAGAATGAGCTTGAACGGTTGACTTAGAGGGAGCAACATTAAAGTGAGGCATTCAATGTCAAACCTTTTGTTGAACAGCGGTTTATCATTATTTGTCTTTTCATATAATTGTTCAACTTAGTGCTTGTCTTGCTCTTGGGCATGCGTTAGTTTTATCTTTAGCTGTAATACTAATTTAACGGAACCCAGACGTATCGTTTGTTGCCGATAAAATTGATTTCTGACTATTTGTGATGTGGACCAAACCATGCCGGTCCAAAAATTTGAACCGAATATGCATTTACTTCGTCAGTAAGTTTAACTTGCGCGTCGCAAAACTAAAATTGCAATCCTTCCGCTGTTCTGCAATTAATATTAAGCGAAAAATTTTTAGTTTACTATCTATAACCCCTTCTCACATTGAGTTGCCCATAGGCAACTCAGCGCAGTGTATATACGTTAAATAATATATATCGCACCGTGTTTAACAATTGCAACACGTATACATAGTACTAAATCACCACAAGACATGAGAGCCCCCCTCGGGCTCGAGCGTCAAGCTCCTATAGCTGAGTGGTGATTGTATACGCCACTCACTCCAGTCACTGAAGTTCGAATCCTAGCATAAAAGTAGGTCTCAGGGGAAATAGAAAATATTCATGTGATAAAGGATTAATAACGTCGGTTGCGTAGGTGTAAGTGGGTAAAGATTTGTTTACCAAAACGGCGACTTGCATGTGATAATTTCAAAATTTCTTTAGCTTCGACCCACACCCTTATTGTTTGTTGTCAAGAAAAATTTAATTTTCCAATGATTAAAAACAGATAATTGCTTCTTGATTTTGATGTACGTCACAATAAACTTTATTAGTAAAGTAACTGGAATGGTGAAACCAGGGGAAAATATACGGTTACCGATTATCAACCAGTTTTGTCAAAGCCGGAACCGGAGTTCAAACGTGGCAAAATTGTGCAGTTAAAGTGATGTACAAATTGTGAATTTTAAGTCATTCTTCGCAGTGTTGCCGAAAGTTACTCTTTAACCATTATTCAAGAAATCTTTTCAATTAAAACTTCCAAAATTGCTCGAAAGTTACACAAAAGCACCTACTGCATGACACAACTTTTATAGAAAACGCAAAAATGTCGGCACTGAATTCGCCGAAACGTCTAGCAAAAATTATATCCGGCAGGTAAAGAATCACAAATTTATATCCGCACCCGCGTCAAAATTTTCCTACCACATTTACCCACGGGTGCCCGCGCGTCTCGTGCCGGTCCGGTTGGTTGACTTTCGTTCTGAACCCGCGGTCCAGCACTGCAGGAACAGTACGGTCCGGACTGCAAGAGGTCCGCTCCATTGTTGTGTGATGGTCCAGTTAACATCACCATTAAGCATACAACGAATTCTTTTGTGTTTTTAGTCGCCGACGAAATGGAACTCGAAGAACCGGGATTTATTGAAGAAGGTAAACTGCAGTTTTGTGTTATGTTGAATAATATTCTAACGAACAAGGTTGCTCAACAGAATGCTCATAAAGGTTTTTATGCGTTTTTTTGCTCGAAACTTAATTTTGGTATTGTTCTATTGGCCAATGTTACTTTACGGGAAGTAACAGTTGATTAAGCGTATTCCTAAGCTTAAACCTAAGCCTAAGCGTTGCAAAAATGTGTTCCTAAGCCTAAGCCTAAGCCTAAACCTAAGCGTTACAAAAATGTGTTCCTAAGCCTAAGCCTAAGCCTAAACCTAAGTGTTGCAAAATGTGTTCCTAAGCTTAAGCCTACCTAAGCAAAAATGTAATCTAGAATCTAAACCTACTTTGTTATGGACCTACCAGAAACCTGGGCGCCACTTAAAGTAACGTGGGCCGTTTTGTTTAACGTTTACTTTATGTATCAAATAAATACGCGAACCTCTACAAATTGACGTCAGGTTTACCGTTGCAAGTATAAAAGTACTGTAGTGACCCGAATAAGAGGTGGTCCCAATTTTCAATCCCATTCAATAGGAGTCCGTATTTCTAATAAGAGTTCGTATTAAGAGGATAGAGTCCTAAACCATAATTACAGTCCATAAATGTAAATTATTCCTAATTGTAGCACATAAATGACTCCAGGACCAAATAAAGTTGAGTTCGTAACTTTAAAGCGTACTTAAGTTTTAAAAGTAACATTCCAAAGTATAAACTTGCATTATCGCTCAAGCTTTGGATGCAAGGCAAAAAACGTTTATTCAACGGAGAGTTGCAATACCGGATATGTATCAGTAAGGAAGGGTGGTGGAGGGCGGGTAAAAAATAAATAACAGTCCGTAACCGAATAACAGTGGGTACTCGCTGGAGACGCCAAATAAATATCAATCCCCCTTTTATTCGGATTCACTACAGTATTACGAATACATTGTCTATAGTTCATATAAAATTGCAATTACGTTGTTGCTATAAACAGCTTGTAAGGTGCATCGGACAGTATTAAAAAGAATACAAATTTGTTTCAAAATCTGTTTCAGAAGTGGACTCAACACGTCTCGAACTCGTTTCTGAGCTAAAAGATTCAATTATAAAGCAAGGGTCAGTTGGCACAATATCGTTCCAGATCAACCCTGAAGCTGTCGCCGCTCAGCCAGTCTTGAAATGGTTTGTTTGCTTTGTATTGACTTCGCAAACACGTATTTCTAAAATTAAATACAAATCGTTAAACTACCAACTGTTGCAACGGCATTGTTTGGTTTATAGTCTCACAAATTCTGTTGGCATCAGATATAAAGTTGACTTCAAGAGACGCAGCCAGAGGGGGTTGGACGAAATACTCCTAGAATTTACGAAGCAAACCTTTGTTAAGCGTTTAATGATAACGTGTTTCAGAGCGCCCATTATTACTTTAGCTTTACTATTTGAGTAATCTTAAAGCCTTTTTTGTAAGTCAAAATAGTTCATACGAAAGCAGCGAATGAAAATTGGAATAATCATAATAATAATAATAATAATAATAATAATGATAATAATAATAATAATAATAATATTAATAATAATAATAATGATAATAATAATAATAATGATAATAATAATATTAATAATAATAATAATGATAATAATAATAATAATAATAATGATAATAATAATATTAATAATAATAATAATAATGATAATAATAATAATAATAATAATAATAATAATAATAATAATAATAATAATAAAGAAGAGTAATAATAATAATGTCATAAGCCAACGTTACCTTTAAAGGCGTACATAAATACATTTCAACGCCTAAACCTGTGTACTGTCAGCGGAAAAATGGTACGCCTTTAGAAGTGGCGTGGACCAGGGCATTATAACACGTACACGGAAAAAATAATGGAAATAAACATATTCGTGTAAGTCTGACACTAAGCCTAGGTCAAAACAAAAATTACTCCAAAGCGTAAGCTTACTCTATTGCAGTCTTGCGAAAAAATGGGACACTTCTACAAATGCCATGGGCCATGCCATTGAGAAAATCCGCCTAAATCATTTATGTTAATATTTATTGTAGGTTTAAAGACGGCCAAGAAATAATATCAACACGGCACACGACACTCAGCCCAATTAATAGCGATGGCACGTGTTCGTTAACGGTCAACTATGCGACAATGGTTGACGCTGGTGTATATGAATGCGAAGCGTCGCTCGGATCTGACCTGATCCGAACAAGAGGAAATCTTAATGTTGAAGGTAACTGAATATATCAATTTTGGTAAGATTACCAGTTGAATTTAAAGAATTATTGTTTACTTTTTGGTATGCCGTTTATTGAGTGCCGTCCGTGTTTCAATTTGAAAAATACACGATTGTCAACTCAAAAACTGTCAATTTCGGTTGATAAGCCATACTTTGAAATTGCGTTGTTGAATCTGTTGCAATAATTCATAAATATCAATACATTGTGTAGTCCAGTACGATCAAATGCGAAATTAGAAATTTTTCGAGGTTCGGAAGCTTTAAAGAATATGGCAAGAAACATTTTTATGTCATACAATTGTTTTAATGATGTCGACCCGTGTAAAGATTAGTGGCGGAACGTTTTTCTGTGGGACTAGAAAAGAGTAAACTTAAAGCTTTAGCGTAATTTTTTGCTTGGCTTAGGCTTTGGCGTAGAAATATGCTCATTCTTACGCGTAGGCGTAGGCTTAGGAATATACTTATAATACTATTCCGCCCCTGTTCTTTACATTGGCCATGATGTCGATAAAGTATTCAGTCTGTGAAGCAGGGCCGGATTAAGGTGGTGGGAGGCCCGGGACCCATATGACCAGGAGATCTGGGGCCCATATGACTACGAGGCCCAAGGCCCATATGATTAGCAGGTCCTTTTATTAGCCATAATTATTTTATACACCAGAGCTTAAAGTGATACATTTTAAAGAACCAAATTGTACAAAAGTACGAAACAAAATTTACGACCCAGGGACTTTTCTAGATTTGCACTTAGAGAAGTCAGTTTCGGTTGGTGCGAGGCCCCCTTTGATGGAAGGCCCGGGGTCCAGGTTTCCTGGGCCCCCCTTTATTCCGGCGCTGCTGTAAAGGCGAAGAGACTCGTGGAAGGGACCACTCTTCCTCGCCCCAGCCTCCGTAGTTGCGGATGTGAATGTGATGTTTGATATATTTTTAAGAAATCATATCGGTTTCATGGTAGTCTGTCTTGCAACTCAGTACGTGAATTTATCGTGGCACAAATTTATTTGTTTGAAAAAATATTAAGCAAGTCATAACAACCATAGAAACGAAATTACTGTAGTGATCCGAATAAGAGTAGGATGATATTTAATTGGCCTCACCAGAAATATCCCACACTGTTATTCGGTTACGGACTGTTATTTATTTTTAACCCACACTCCGCCACCCATATCCGGTACTGCAACTGTCCGTTGACTTAAACGCTTAAGTGTCTTGTGTCAATAGTTTGAGCTATAATGCTAGGTTATACTTGAATGTACTTTCAAAACTTAAGTATGCTTTAAAGTTTCAAACTCAACTGCATTTGGTCCTGGAGTCATTTATGCACTACAATTAGGGATAATTGACATTTATGGACTCTAATTAGGGCTTAGTGACTCTATCAGCTTACGGACTCTTATCAGGGATACGAATTCCTACTGATTGATACTCAAAATGGGGACCCCCTTTTATTGCCCCCCTCTTTTTCGGGTCACTACAGTACAGTTATTTAATACTTTTAAACACGTGGTAGTTATGAATTATAGTGCATTAATGAACCTAAAAACCACTTGCCAGCTTATGTTTATTTTTTGTGTTTTAGAAGTGACATTAATTGAACCAGCGTTTAAAAGACAACTCGGTGATTTAAATGTTAAAGAAGGCGAATCAATGGAGTTGTGTGCACAGGTCTCTGGTCAACCGTTTCCTGAAGTTAAATGGTAAGTCGGGTATATTTTTGTTTAGTTTTTAAAAGAAAAACTGTTAATATTTAACCCCTACTCACATGGAGTTGCCTATAGGCAACTCAGCGCAGTGTATATACGTTAAATAATATATATCGCACCGTGTTTAACAATTGCAACACGTATACATAGTACTAAATCACCACAAGACGTGAGAGCCCCCTCGGGCTCGAGTATCAAGCTCCTATAGCTGAGTGGTGATGGTAAACGCCTCCCACTCCAGTCACTGGAGTTTGAATCCTGGCATAGAAGTAGGTTTCAGGGGAAATAGAAAAAAATTCATCTGATAAATAGTTAAGTGAAAAATTTTTAGTTTACTATCTTTAAACTCGCATCGCAGTTCTTTGCTCGGAAAACGAACATTAGAGTATAAAAGTTTAAACGATGTTTTATGTTTCTACCAATACAATTAAATGGGATGCTCATGTTCACTGGTATTTCTTAAATGTTAATGATAAGTGCTTAATTTGTTTAAGATTTTAGATCCGTTTCATTAATTTATTATGAATATAAAAATAACGGAATTTTCGGTATTTCTATAATCGAAACTGGCTTGAATCGGAGAAAACGGAATTTTTTTCAGGTACAAAGACGGTGAAGACATTTCGGATTTGGATACATTTTCAAAAGTTGAGGATTCAAACAGTGGTGAAATAAAGTTAATTGTTGCAAACGCAACTTCATCGCAAGAAGGAACGTACAGGTGCTATTTGACAAGTGATGCCGGATCGGCAAGTTCAAAATCAACTGTGTCAGTTGAAAGTAAGCATCTTAAATGCGTGGGTGAATGTCACTTTGAGAGGCATAACAGTAGTTATTATTAGCTTATTCCTAGGACTATATTCTTAAATGCGTATAGCACCTATCATCAGTTTTAGCGATAAGTTTTCCAACTGACCATGTGTTGCAATTACAGATCTCAAAATTGGTACTGCAGTAAAGCAAATCAAACACAAACAATGCGCTGAATTTCGAAACTCACTATGCGATGGTACCAAAGTTACAGGACCTATCGCCAACTGGTGATAGGTGCTACACACTTTTGAGAATGTGGGCTCTTAGCTTAAGACTTAGCCTAAGCCTCAGTGCAAGCATAAGCCTATAAAGTATAGACCTTCTACACTAAACGGTTCACGGCATAAATTGCACAATTTCCATTGAAACCAACATTTGAAGCATAAACAATTGTTTTTGTATATAATTTTTAGCCCCGATGCAAGAAGTAACCGTTGCTGCTCCAACAATAGCTCAAGGTCTGACAGACACGCGAGTTAGCGTATCAGAAATGATTATGCTCAATTGTAAAGTTTCTGGTGACCACATCAATATTGCCAGATGGACCCGTGATGGCATAACAGTTGAACCAGACGGTCAACGAGTTTTCATTAACCAAACTGGTGACGGTGAATGCAGCTTGATAATAATGTCAGCATCGCTTGACGACGCAGGTTCGTTGTACCTGTAACATTTTTGGCCCATGTAAAGATCAGGTAAATGTACCAAAAATTTTACGCGAGGTTTAATAAACTCACAAATTAGCGTCATGGCTACACCCATGGCAAGAATTTACCATTTTTTTCATGAACTTGTAATATGTTGTTATTTTAGGTAAATATAAACTGTTCGTAGACAACGAAACTGGTAGCACTGAAACGTCGTGTTGTGTAAACGTTGGAGATGATTCAAGTAAATTTGGGCATTTTGTAGAATTTATAGTATATATCTCGGGCTGTGTTAATTATAAGGTCCTGTTCATTGGAAAAAAAGGGCCCAAGTAAAGGTCAGGGGCGGAACGTTTTTCTGTGGGACTGCAATAGAGTAAGCTTAAGCTTGTGACTAATTTTTTTGCTTGGTTTATGCTTAGACTTAGGCTTAGGAATATGCTCATTCTTAAGCTTAGACTTATGCTTAGGATTAGGTTTTTATTTCGGTTACGTTTTAATGTTTATACTTGGGTTTAAGCTTAGGTTTAGGAATATGCTCATTCTTAAGCTTAAGCTTATGCTTAGGATTAGGTTTTTATTTCGGTTACGTTTTAATGTTTATACTTAGGCTTAAGCTTAGGTTTAGGAATATGCTCATTCTTAAGCTTAGACTTAGGCTTAGGATTAGGTTTTTATTTCGGTTGCGTTTTAATGTTTATACTTAGGTTTAAGCTTAGGCCGACGCACAGTGGGCAGGCACTCATAGTTACAAACAAACCGATATTTCGTTACGAAATGATTTACGAGATCAAAATGTTGGTTTCGTTTACATTTTCAAGTACTGCTACTACCGAGGCTACCTTATCGATGTTCTGCGGTAGCAGCCACCGAGGCCGATACAATCTATCCAAATCCTTACGAGTTGATCAAAGCTCCTGTGAGGGACCCAGAGTCCCTCGTGGAAAAAATAATAAAATTCTTATTTTACTTCAAAAAACTTCGTGCACAGCTTTTGATTCGACGATTTTAGATCGTTTGACGGTATTGAAGCAACCAGAATTAGGTCTAACGTTTAAGTGTGTCCAAATATTCGATAAGCCAATTTGAGCCCCCTAGTAAGATAGGAGGTGGTAACATTGCCACTGAAGATTGCACTTTTTGGCCAATGTGAAGAACAGGGGCGGAACAGTATTATAAGCATATTGCTAAGCGTAAGCCTAAGCCTAAGCGTAAGAACGATAATATTCCTAAGCTTAAGCCTAAGCAGTAGCCTGTGCCAAGCAAAAAAATAGCCTAAAGCTGAAACTTACTCTATTGCCGTCCCACAGAAAAACGTTCCGCCCCTGATCTTGACATGGGAGCACTTTTTAAAACGATGATTTATTGCAGGAAAATCAAAGTTATTGGCTGCAAGAAACCGTATTTGAAATGATTTTAAACGTCGAAATGTGTAGCATGTGTAACATTTTCTGATCTCAAATTAATATGAAAATTTTTAACTTTGGTTTTAATTAATTTTGCATTTGGTTTAAGGCATGGTGTCCGAGGAACCGTTTGAAGGTGAAGTGACAAAACAACTTGAAGATACGAAAGTCATTGAAGGCGAAGAGTTTCGTTTGGATGTTGAGTTTACTGGCAAACCAAAGGAAGTTGTATGGTACGTTGTTATCAATCAACCATTTCACCATGGGTTTTTAAACAGTATAATTAAAAAGTCGTTTCAAATTTGTAGAAATGCTAATGGAAAATTTGAATTCATTACATAACATTTGGCTACTACACTGCAAAAAATGGTGAGTCAAATTGACTCTCTCTAAAATAGGCTCTACGGAACTACGCAAACTGATTCAAATTCGACTCCGCCATAGTCAAACGTTCGACTTAGTGACGCGAATATCACTCTGGCGGAGTGAAATTTGACTCAGTTTGTGTAGTCTCGTAGAGCCTATTTCGGAGATAGTCAATTTGACTCACCATTTTTTGCAGTGTAATCTAATTAGACAATAACTACTAAGAAGTGGTCGTCACAACATGTGCAAATGCGAGTAGAGGGTTTCCAATTCGGAGTCCATGCACCCCTTTCGTAATGAGCAGCGTCCGTCAGACGTACACGTCAAAGTCCCCTGTTGGTTCTGTGGATCCTGTGAACGCATCTTAGTTTTTTTTCTTGTTCCGCAATGGGTAAAACAGGCAACATTCAAACTCGATACAATAGATTTTGGTTAATTGTTTAAATATTCATATAATTATTAATAATTTCAAAATATACTTTAGTAAAATAATGTTAACTCTTTGATTTTAGGCTATTTTTTGTGCATTTTAAGTTTTTGATTTATACTAATTTTAGTGAAATTTAATTGTATTAATTTTGTTAACCAGTGTAACAAATTTTGAAATCATATTTTGCCACGACTTTTTTGTTTTGCCTCACCGTCTTTTGATATCAAATCGGATTCGTTGACTATTACTTTTTCGTTCCAGTCGGTGTTGGGTGTATAAAATTTGCTCTTTGGCCAATGTATAGAACAGGGCCGGAACAGTAGTATAAGCATATTCCTAAGCCTAAGCCTAAGTGTAAGGATGAACCTATTCCTAAGCATATTCCTAAGCATAAGCAAAAAAAGTTAGTCTAAAGCTTAAACTGACTCTATTACAGTCTCGTCGGAAAACGATCCGGCCCTGTTCTTATACATAGGCCGCAATTATAATACATAAATTTAGCCGTTTTCATGTTTGGTGCATACAACTTGCGTTAGAAGTTATCATTCAAGAGATTTAGCGTTTGTAATGTGCTGTTCATTTTATATCCACAAAAATGATTGATGATAACGCTTTGCTAACATACAACAATGCTATTTCCTTGGGAATTGCAGTAACAAGTTGTACGAAACTTTTAATTTGGTCTATTCAGCTTTATTACCCGTTTGAAGCTGTAATTTGTTATCGGACAACCTTACTTGCGCACTTAAAGCCGTATTGATTTTAGTTTTAATAGTTCAATTGGAAATGTTCAGTTAACGTTTAGTTGAAATATCTAATTTTACATCGATAACATATGTTAAGTACGTGGAATGCTGTCGTAATGGCTGTAGGAACCAAATTCCTAAATCGCTTAGTCTCCCGCTTATAGCTTTATGTTTGCCAGTTTGATAACGTTTTTTAACTAAAACCTATCCGTCGGTGTTAGCCTAACGTCTAATTTAAAAGACTAACAGTCATCTTAATTTGGTGCTAAAGGTTTAACTACAGAACGCATCACCTGGCTCGTTTTCGTTAAGCTTCCACAGTCCAGTGTTTGCCAAAAAATGGTCGGATATTTAAACTATTTTGCATATTTGAGCTTCTCATGACTCCACAAATCATTCCACATTAGAATTCGGATCTACAAAACATTCGTTTTTTTTAGTTTTGTCACTAAAATGTTAGACTAAAATTAACCGGTACATTTTAATATGTAAATTAGCATCGTGTATCAAGTAATACAAAAATTAATCTATGCTGCAGAAAATGGTGAGTCAAATTGACGCTCTCCTCAAATAGGCTCTACGGGACTACACAAACTGATTCAGATTCGAGTCCGCCAGAGTCAAACGTGCGATTCATTGAATCGAATTTGACTCTGGCGGAGTCGAATTTAACTGAATTTGTGTAGTCCCAAAAAGTCTATTTCGCAGAGAGACAATTTGGCTCACCATTTTTTTGTAGTGTAGTTTAGTTTGTGTTTTTTTCTTTTTAAACAGGAAAAGGGATAGCGTTACGTTAACAGCAGGAATGAGGATGTCAATTGGAACATTAACAAATCGCTCTTTTTTGAGAGTATATCAGGCGTCAATTACTGATGGTGGTGTTTATAATGTGCTCATCGCATATAATAAATACAGCGTTGGTAACTCATGTCGTGTTGAAATTGGTACGTTTGTTTGCACAACACGTGTTGATATGTTGCTCTGTAGCGTGGATTATTCTATACCATGAATAGGACTTTGGAAACTAACGCTGGGGCCTCTATGAACCATAAAGGATCTGGTCAAATTATATGGAAACCGCAATGATGATCTACCCGGGTTGGAGACTTCGAGTTATAGTCTCAGCCATGGCTTATCACAGCTTGGAGGTTGTTGTTGTTAACTCACAAATGTGTGCGAATATTATTCTTTTTCCGCTGCTATTGACACTAGCAAATCCACAGGAAGAGGGGGCGGCGGCGTACGCCCCTCATCAGAATTTGTTTGTGTTAAAATGGTAAGGTCCCTACATTACAATTTTCCCCTCAGGAAATTTTTTGGTGATAAAATGTTAAGGTCCATACCTTACAATATTTGCGTTTCCATAACATTTGCCAGCGAGCCCCCCGTCGTAAACGTTTGGATCTGACTATTGATACAACTTTATGAGATATTGCCTCAGATTTCGCTTCTTGATTTGGTTAGCGCTAGAGCCAGCAACAGGATTCATTGTGAGTTTTCACAACACATATTTCCGAGCTTGAAAATGCTTGACTAAGAAACCGGCAGCAAATTTGATTGGCCAATGTAAAGATCAGGGGCGGAACAGTATTATAAGCATTTTGCTGAACCTAAGCCTAAGCCTAAGCCTAAGCCTCAGCCTAAGCGTAAGAATGAGTTTATTACTAAGCCTAAACCTAAGCCTAAGCCTAAGCCAAACAAAAAATAGTCTAGAGCTTAAGCTTACTCTATTCTAGTCCCACAGAAGAACGTTCTGCCCCTGATCTGTACATGGGCCATTTGATTTATTTAAATACAACAAAAGCGTGGGTATTTTAGTAAGGCCAGTCCAAATGGCGCTGCCGGAAGCCACGGTTTTAAAGGTTACGGCTGGAGCAACCGCAGAAATCAAAGCAACGCTGGATAAACCGGCGAAAGTGGTGAAATGGTAAATGCTAATATTTAAAGTTAAAGATAAGCATAGTTTGCCAGATGTGTTAATATTTACATTTGCATTCGTGTTTAGCAGGTTACCTCTATACGTTCGTTCGAATTATTCTTTAATAATTAGGCTGGTCACTGCGAAAATCAGGTTTATCCTATGTTAATTGTCGAAAGTGCATATTCACTAGGTAAAATTGGCCAAACCAAAACCACTTTGGATTTGGTACGCAATTATATGTCCGCAGCTCGATACCGTTCAGTTTTTTGGGTTCTGGTTTTAATTGCTACTGTAAAAACAAGGCTTACAGGCTATAAGGTTTCGTTTACAGGTTTAAAGACAACCAAGAAATTCTTTTTGATCGCATAGTTGAAGCATCTGCTTCCGTTGATAGCACTGAACTTCGGCTAACGATCGCTTCTGTGTCACACGTTCATACTGGCCGATATACCGTACAAGCATATACGGACGCTGGTGTTATATTGTCCAGCATTGATTTAATCATTGAAAATACAACCGATTCGAACCGTGGCCAAAAACTCAGTGAAGGTAACCAGTACTATTTTATCAAACTTTTAGGGCCGTAACAGTAGATTAAGCGTATTCCTAAGCCTAAGCCTAAGCTTTGCAAAAGCATATTCCTAAGCCTAAACCTAAGCCTAAGCTTAAGCCAAAAAATGTAGCATAGATTGTAAGTGTACGCGTTTACAGACCCACCAGAAAGTTTGTACCGTTTAAACAGTCAGTAATGAACAAATATTTGTTTTAACCTCATTGGAATTGATGTTCAATTTGAACGTTGAAAATCAAAATATTAATCCACAACCAGGAGCGTATATACAAGAGGAGGGATAGAGGATATATGTCCCCACTTGAAAATTCAAGAGAAATAAAACAAAGAATCTGAAAGAGGGTATAGGTTAACCTTCTGACTTTAGAAAGATAAAAATGTCTTATTTTCGATCTTTTACTACTGATAAATCCGACGTTCGGAATCAATAATTTGTCAATCATTTGATAGCTCAGGGTTAAATTCGGTACGCAGCCCACAGTGCAGCTATAATTCAAGCGTGGATCGTGCCAAATTTGACGAAACACACACCGACAAAAAAAAACCAAAAACACAAAAAACAAAAAAAAAAAAACAACAAAAAACAAACACAAACAAATAAAACGGTTTGACAACAACAGTGAAAGAAATTAGAAAAAATTTAACTGGATTGTCAAAATGATTTTTTTTCAATCAGCGGTCAGGTTGACGTTGAATATTTGTGGTTTCCAAAAATTGGCCCATGTATAGAACAGGGCCGTATCGTTTTCCGGAGGGGATATAATGGAGTCGTTTTAAGCTTTAGACTATTTTTTTTGCTTAGGCTTCGGCTTAGGCTTAGGTTTAGGCTTAGGCTTAGGAATAGGTTCATCCATACGCTTAGGCTTAGGCTTAGGCTTACCCTAAGACCTCGGAATATGCTTATACTACTGTTCCGGCCCTTTCTATACATGGGCTCAAAAATTTATAAACCGGGCTATATATTGCACCGTACTTTAGATGAACCAGTTGCGAAAAAACCACTACAACTTTACAGCAAAGATATGATTGAAACAGTGCGTGTCGAACCAGGTGAAACGCTGACACTACCCATAATATTTAAAGATCCTGCGGATTCGGTTGTATGGTAGGTGCTACATTATTGATTAATTCTCTGACAAATCCAAAAGTAAGGACATTTCGGCGTGAGCCTATTCCAACGGACCAAAACCATGATTTGTACAGTAAAATGGCGTTTGGCTTCTACTCGCTTCGCTTGCTCGAGATTTTTTCCACTATTATATCTTGGGCGGGTTTTTTAGAAATTTTTGGATTCGCCACAAGATGAAAAGTAGACAAATAATTGTTCAGAGGTGCATTTGTCAGGTTAAATATTGCAGGCGTGGCCAATGTTACGTTTAGGGCCGTAACAATAGATTAAGCGTATTTCTAAGCCTAAGCCTACGCCTAAGCGTTGCAAAAGCGTATTCCTAAGCCTAAGCCTAAGCCTAAGCAACAAATGTAGTTTAGAATGAAAGCCTACTCTTTTACAGACCCACCAGAAACCGGCACGGCCCTAAAAGTAACATGGGCCGAAGGAGTTATGTGGACCAAACTAAACCAGCAAAATATACTTTCAAAAATTGTTTTGATTGGCTCCAGATTGTTTTATTGCCACAAATGTTGTTTTTAACTTTTCCAAAAAACGGCCGTTTTCCAAATATTTTTGCTCATAATACTTACCTCGTAACTCGCGTTTCATTGTAAAGTTGCACTGAAATATATCGTAGGGCCAATGGTATGTTAACGGGGTGTTCCTAAGCATAAGCCTAAGCCTAAGTCTAAGCCTAAACAAAAAAATGTAATCTAAAATCTAAACCTACTCTTTTATAAACCCATCAGAAACCTGGACGCCCATTAAAACACCATGGGCCTATCGCAGTATGAGTTAGTAAAGCATAAGAGATATTTTTACATACGAGCAGCTGTGGTTGAGGTACAAGGATGGACAAAGATTGGTTGAAGAAACAATTGTTCAAATGTTGGCAGCGGATCAGAAGTCAGCTGCTCTTACAGTTGTGGGATGTGAAAGTGTTGATTCTGGAACTTATACTTGTCGAGCTAAAAGCGGCAACTTCGAATTCGATTCAATTATACATGCAGTGGTCGGCCATGAAACAGGTTAATACGATTTTTAGTAAAACTTTGAATTTTTTAACATTGCTAGACAGATAATTAGCCAAACCTCTATGCCGTTGGCTATTTGAGATGTGATTTTGTAAAAGCTATGCTGTAAACATTTTTTCAAAATCATCGTAAAATGCTTGTTACTTTGACATTTGATAATTTTTAAGTTGATTTGAAATTCAAGGCTATACTGGACAGATTTTTACTTTTTATGTAAACCTTATGCAAACGTTTTTTCTAAATAAATATTGTCAGGCCAAAATGACAAGTTAAACCATTTGTCAGTGACAGTGGTTGTAACTACGTAATATTTGATGAGATCAAAACGTTAAGTTCCTCTGCTTGCGTTAGTGCGAGCGCTAGAAGCAAAACCCACTCAAGAAGGAGTCGAGTTATAGATTTAATGTTGTGTGATCCTCATGCTGCATTTAACATTTTCATTATTGTTCATCATGACTAAGTTCTGATGGTTTGACGTTTTAAGTGGTTATAGTGATACCTATGTGTTAGCAGACAGTTAAAATCCTAACGATTATTTTTAACCATCAATACGCTTTTAGGTAAGTATTGAATGTTGGGATTTTTCAGTAACGGCTCAAACCTCGTCGTTCAAAACAACGGCATTGAAAAACATCAGCGTTGTATTTATATCGATTATAACGCAACGGGATTTGATTAAGGTTAATACCTTGTTCCGAAAACTGATCTGCATTAGTCTTAAATTAGGCTAATGTTTCAGTTCAAATTGATTGCAAAGTTATAGAATGTCTAGTACGAGACTGCCAATTCACGATAATGTCTTTTGCACGTCAGTTAGACTTATATGTAAATTTTAGATCCTCCGCTTGCCATAGTGAAGACGTTGGAATCCATGTCTATTGACGAAGGAGGCAGACTGTCAGTCACTGTGACATTTAATGTCCCAGTAAAAATTGTGAAATGGTAAATTCGTTTTGCTTTTGTCTTTGTGTTTGTGCTCCTTAAATTTATCGTTATTGCGAAACTGCAATTGCGAATAAGCTTTTAAACGCCAAAACTTTTTGTATAAAATATAGTATAAAAGGTAAGCTACGTTTGTGTAAATTTTGCCCGCGTAGTTCTCAACCTTTCAGGTTCAAAGACAGAAAAGATCTTAGCCATACACCAAGTGCTCAACAAGAGCAATCTCCAGACAGAAAAACAGTTTCTTTCGTTATTTCTAAAACGACAATTGACGACTCTGGTACATATGCCGTGGAGGCCTACGACAGCAGTGGCAACAAAGTTTCTGCAAATGCTGAAGTTGAAGTTGTACCAAACTTGAAAGGTTTGCAGCTATTTCAAGCTTTACTGTTTTACAGCGTCTGAAATTAATTCTATGACTGTGTATTGTTTCTATATAATAAATTTTCTGTTATGTGCGTTTGTTACTGCGCACTAAATGAACATATTTGTGCAAATTTCTAATCATCTAAGGTAGTCTTGATGTTAAACGTTCCAGTTTTTAATTTCAGTACAAAAGACAACAGTGCCCAAGTCTTCAGACGAAGGCGATGAGGTTACGATAAATTTTGAATTCAATGTTCCAGTAAACTCAGTGAAGTGGTATGATTTATTCTTTACGTATTAACTGTTACACGTAGAATTTTCGTGCCTTTTCCGAAGTTCCAAAGTGAATGGAATGACTGTTTTTAGTTATTGATTCTCTTTATTACTAATTGTAAAGCGCAAAACAAATCGAATCAGTGTGATATTAATATGTTACACAAGTTTTAACCGTTTCACAATTAATCTTTTCCAGTGAGTGCTGCTACAGCTTCAAATTATTTTCAGGTTTAAAGGTGATGGTGAAATTATAATGTCTGATAGACATACAACTCAATTATCATCTGACAAGAAATCTGCGTCGCTGACGATTTCAAAATCAGTGTCTTCTGATTCAGGAAGATATGTCATTAAAGCAATTGGTAAAAATAATTACGAAGTAATGGCTGAATCTGTTGTAGCGATCGCACCAAAACCAAAAGGTAATATGTAGTTTCATCAATTCACATGTTTGCCTGAAGCGATGAACTGTGTTTCTATTTCAAATAAACCAGGTTAAACGAAACAATGTATATTTAGCTTCCTATGTCTACAACAGGAAGTAACTAAGAAACCTAAAGACATGGTGGCTACTGATTTCGTCACGTTATGTTTTTGTTGAGCGATTGTTATATTTGTAATTACAGTCTAACAAACTCGCAATTGGTCTTAACCAGGTGTACAGTTGCTAATTACTAAATCATTTGGACTGTTTCAGTAATGGACCAAGCCCCATTACTCAAGCCGAGTGTATGTTTTAACGCATAAATACGACAAATGCTTAAAAAGGCTTGCGCACCGTTAACAAATGAAAATGTAACAAGGTTTTATTAGCACAAAATTTACATTTTCCAATCACTAACCTGCATAAGTTTTAAAAATGAACCAAATTGTACGTTTAAACATTTCGCATCGCAGACTACACGCTGACAAAACGGTTTTTGCGCTCAAGTTACGTTTATAAATTATAGATCCTCCACTTGCCATAGTTAAATCGTTAGAACCGATGTCAATTGATGAAGGAGAGAAATTGTCGGCTACTGTGACATTTAATGTACCAGTGAAAACTGTGAAATGGTAAATTTTTACTGCTGTTTTTACCACGCAAAGCGTTCTTACTATGATTGTCATTAGCAATCAAATTACTTTTGAATGTATGTTTATACTCGTTAAATTGATCTACATAGTTAAATTGCAATTCGGGCTTAACTGTTTGCCACTGTAACATTTAATGTTCAAGTGAAAACTGTGAAATGATAAACTCTTATTCTGTGTTCTTTTACCATGCAAAGCATTATTGACAATAAAATTACTTTTGTCTGTATGTTTATTCTGGTTAAATAGATCAACATTGTTAAATTGTAGTTCTGACTTATATTTTGAAATACTGAAAAATTTAAATAGAACGTAGTATGAAAGTTACGGCAGGTTTGTGTAAATATTGCGCCCATATTTGTTTCCTATTTAGGTTCAAAGATAGAACCGAGCTTAGCTATATGTCAAGTGCTCAGCAAGAACAATCGTCGGACAGAAAAGCAGCTTCTTTGATTATTTCCAAAACGACAGTTGATGACTCTGGTACTTATGTTGTTGAGGCGTATGACAGCAGTGGTAACAAAACTACTGCAGATGTTGTCGTTGATGTCGCTCCAAAATTAAAAGGTTTATTGCTACTACAATCTTTACTTAATTACAACATCTAATATTGATTCTATGACTGCGCATTGCGTTCTGTATAATAAATTTTCTGTTATGTGCTCTTTATGCTGTGAACGAAAGAATCATAGCTGTTCATCATACTTGTGCTAATTTCGAATCGTTTTGGTAATATAGATGTTAAACTCTGTAGTTTCTAATTTCAGTGCAAAAGACAACAGTGCCCAATTATTCAGACGAAGGCGATGAGGTTACGATAAATTTTGAATTCAATGGTCCAGTAAACTCAGTGAAGTGGTATGATTTCACTTTACATATATAAATTTTTAACAGTTGTATGCAGAATTTTCGCACCTTTTCCGAAGTTTCAAAGTGAATGGAATGACTGTTTTTAGTTATTGATTCTCTTTATTACTGATTGCAAAGCGCAAAACAAATCGAATCGGTGTGATATTAATATGTTACACAAGTTTTAACCGTTTCACAATTAATTTTTTCCAGTGAGTGCTGCTACAGCTTCAAATTATTTTCAGGTTTAAAGGCGATGCTGAAATTATAATGTCTGATAGACATACAACTCAATTATCATCTGACAAGAAATCTGCGTCGCTGACGATTTCAAAATCAGTGTCTTCTGATTCAGGAAGATATGTCATTAAAGCAATTGGTAAAAATAACTACGAAGTAATGGCTGAATCTGTTGTAGCGATCGCACCAAAACCAAAAGGTAATATGTAGTTTCATCAATTCACATGTTTGCCTGAAGCGATGAACTGTGTTTCTATTTCAAATAAACTAGGTTAAACGAAACAATGTATATTTAGCTTCTTATGTCTACAACAGGAAGTAACTAAGAAACGTAACGACATGTTGGCTGATGATTTGGTCACGTCATGTTTTTGTTTCTCGATTGTTGTGTTAGTTTGTACATTTGTAATTCCTCTCTAACAAACTCGCAATTGGTCTTAACCAGGTGTACAGTTGCTAATTACTAAATCATTTGGACTGTTTCAGTAATGGACCAAGCCCCATTACTTAAGCCGAGTGTATGTTTTAACGCATAAATACGACAAATGCTTAAAAAGGCTTGCACACCCTTAACAAATGAAAATGTAACAAGGTTTTATTAGCACAAAATTTACATTTTCTAATCACTAACCTGCATATGTTTTAAAAATGAACCAAATTGTCAATTTAAACATTTCGCATCGCAGACTACACGCTGACAAAACGGTTTTTGCGCTCAAGTTACGTTTATAAATTATAGATCCTCCGCTTGCCATAGTTAAATCGTTAGAACCGATGTCAATTGATGAAGGAGAGAAATTGTCGGCTACTGTGACATTTAATGTACCAGTAAAAACTGTGAAATGGTAAATTTTTAGTGCTGTTTTTACCACGCAACGCGTTCTTACTATGATTGTCATTAGCAATCAAATTACTTTTGAATGTACGTTTATACTCGTTAAATTGATCAACATAGTTGAATTGCAATTCGGGCTTAACTGTTTGCCACTGTAACATTTAATGTTCAAGTGAAAACTGTGAAATGATAAAATCATATTCTGTGTTCTTTTACCATGCAAAGCATTATTGACAATAAAATTACTTTTGTCTGTATGTTTATTCTGGTTAAATAGATCAACGTTGTTAAATTGTAATTCTGACTTATATTTTGAAATACTGAAAAATTTAAATAGAACGTAGTAGGAAAGTTACGGCAGGTTTGTGTAAATATTGTGCCCATATTTGTTTCCTATTTAGGTTCAAAGATAGAACCGAGCTTAGCTATATGTCAAGTGCTCAGCAAGAACAATCGTCGGACAGAAAAACAGCTTCTTTGATTATTTCCAAAACGACAGTTGATGACTCTGGTACTTATGTTGTTGAGGCGTATGACAGCAGTGGTAACAAAACTACAGCAGATGTTATCGTTGATGTCGCTCCAAAATTAAAAGGTTTATTGCTACTACAATCTTTACTTAATTACAACATCTAATATTGATTCTATGACTGCGCATTGCGTTCTGTATAATAAATTTTCTGTTATGTGCTCTTTATGCTGTGAACGAAACAATCATAGCTGTTCATCATACTTGTGCTAATTTCGAATCGTTTTGGTAATATAGATGTTAAACTCTCTAGTTTCAAATTTCAGTGCAAAAGACAACAGTGCCCAAGTCATCAGACGAAGGAGATGAGGTTACGATAAATTTTGAATTCAATGGTCCAGTAAACTCAGTGAAGTGGTATGATTTACACTTTACGTATATAAACTTTAACAGTTGTATGCAGAATTTTCGTACCTTTTCCGAAGTTTCAAAGTGAATGGAATGACTGTTTTTAGTTATTGATTCTCTTTATTACTGATTGCAAAGCGCAAAACAAATCGAATCGGTGTGATATTAGTATGTTACACAAGTTTTAACCGTTTCACAATTATGGGTCATCCACGTTATAAAGCGCACGCTAATGTAAAAAATTGTCCAACCACCCGGTAGGGATCTGTGTACAAATCGAAGCTGCAACTAGCGTATAGGTACAATTCTGTGCGATACGTAGACACTATTAATTGTCCCGACACTGTCCGAAGGGAGTCGGGACAAGAGGTAAAAATCAAGTAAAATAAGTAAGTGTATATATGTGTTTGTGTTGTTGTTATGTGTGTTTGCGATGCTATATGAACAAAGTGCAATATGTCTTTACGTCCTCGTTAGGGACTACCGGACATTATAGAGGATCCGTAATAGAGTGTGTTAAAAAGACGTCGGGCCTTACTCAGACCCGGACATTTTTTGCAGTAGCGCGTGCGGTATAACGTGGTTGTTCCATTAATCTTTTCCAGTGAGTGCTGCTACAGCTTCAAATTATTTTCAGGTTTAAAGATGATGCTGAAATTATAAAGTCTGATAGACATACAACTCAATTATCATCTGACAAGAAATCTGCGTCGCTCACGATTTCAAAAACAGTGTCTTCCGATTCAGGAACATATGCCATTAAAGCATTTGGTAAAAATAACCACGAAGTAATGGCCGAGTCTGTTGTAGCGATCGCACCAAAACCAAAAGGTAATATGTAGTTTCATCAATTCACATGTTTGCCTTAAGCAATGAACAATGTTTCTAATTCAAATAAACCAGATTAAACGAAACAATGTATATTTAGCTTTTTATGTCTACAACAGGAAGTAACTAAGAAACCTAAAGACATGGTGGCTACTGATTTCGTCACGTTATGTTTTTGTTGAGCGATTGTTGTGATAGTTTGTACATTTGTAATTCCAGTCTAACAAACTCGCAATTGGTCTTAACCAGGTGTACCGTTGCTAATAACTAAATTACTTCGACTGTTTCAGTAATTGACCAAGCCCCATTAAGCCGAGTGTATGTTTTAACACATAAATACGACAAATGCTTAAAAAGGCTTGCGCGATCTTAACAAAAGAAAATATAGCAAGGTTTTATTAGAACAAAATTTACATTTTCTAATCACTAACTTGCGTAAGTTTTAAAAATGAACCAAATTCTCGGTTTAAGCAATTTGCATCGTAGAATACACGCTGACGAAACGGTTTTCGTACTCAAGCCACGTTTATAAATTATAGATCCTCCACTTGCAATACAAACATCGTTAGAACCGATGTCAATTGATGAAGGAGAGAGATTGTCGGTTACTGTGACATTTAATGTACCAGTAAAAACTGTGAAATGGTAAGTTTTTAGTGCTGTTTTTACCACGCAAAACGTTCTTACTTTGATTGTCATTAGCAATCAATTTGATGTTCAAGTGAAAACTGTGAAATGATAAACTCTTATTCTGTGATCTTTTATCATGCAAAGCATTATTCACAATAAAATTACTTTTGTCTGTATGTTTATTCTTGTTAAATAGATCAACATTGTTAAATTCTAATTCTGACTTATATTTTGAAATACTGAAAAAATTTAAATAGAACGTAGTATGAAAGTTACGCCAGGTTTGTTTAAACATTGTGTCTATATTTGTTGCCTATTTAGGTTCAAAGATAGAACCGAGCTTAGCTATATGTCAAGTGCTCAGCAAGAACAATCGTCGGACAGAAAAACAGCTTCTTTGATTATTTCCAAAACGACAGTTGATGACTCTGGTACTTATGTTGTTGAGGCGTATGACACCAGTGGTAACAAAACTACTGCGGATGTTGTCGTTGATGTCGCTCCAAAATTAAAAGGTTTGTTGCTACAATAATCTTTACTTTATTACAACATCTGATATTGATTCTATGACTGCGCATTGCGTTCTGTATAATAAATTTTCTGTTATGTGCTCTTTATGCTGTGAACGAAACAATCATAGCTGTTCATCATACTTGTGCTAATTTCGAATCGTTTTGGTAATATAGATGTTAAACTCTCTAGTTTCTAATTTCAGTGCAAAAGACAACAGTGCCCAAGTCTTCAGACGAAGGCGATGAGGTTACGATAAATTTTGAATTCAATGGTCCAGTAAACTCAGTGAAGTGGTATGATTTACACTTTACGTATATAACTTTTAACAGTTGTATGCAGAATTTTCGTACCTTTTCCGAAGTTTCAAAGTGAATGGAATGACTATTTTTAGTTATTGGTTCTCTTTATTACTGATTGCAAAGCGCAAAACAAATCGAATCGGTGTGATATTAATATGTTACACAAGTTTTAACCGTTTCACAATTAATTTTTTCCAGTGAGTGTTGCTACAGCATCAAATTATTTTCAGGTTTAAAGGTGATGCTGAAATTATAATGTCTGATAGACATACAACTCAATTATCATCTGACAAGAAATCTGCGTCGCTGACGATTTCAAAAACAGCGGCTTCCGATTCAGGAACATATGCCATTAAAGCAATTGGTAAAAATAACCACGAAGTAATGGCCGAGTCTGTTGTAGCGATCGTACCAAAACCAAAAGGTAATATGTAGTGTCATCAATTCACATGTTTGCCTTAAGCGATGAACTATGTTTCTAATTCAAATAAACGAGATTAAACGAAACAATGTATATTTAGCTTTTTATGTCTACAACAGGAACTAACTAAGAAACCTAAAGACATGGTGGCTACTGATTTCGTCACGTTATGTTTTTGTTGAGCGATTGTTGTGATAGTTTGTACATTTGTAATTACAGTCTAACAAACTCGCAATTGGTCTTAACCGGGTGTACAGTTGCTA
Source organism: Enoplolaimus lenunculus (assembly GCA_030248215.1). Taxonomy (NCBI): domain Eukaryota; kingdom Metazoa; phylum Nematoda; class Enoplea; order Enoplida; family Thoracostomopsidae; genus Enoplolaimus; species Enoplolaimus lenunculus. Next base: position 54,442 of record JASANG010001968.1, read on the forward strand.
ATAACTAAATTACTTCGACTGTTTCAGTAATGGCCCAAGCCCCATTACTTAAGCCGAGTGTATGTTTTAACGCATAAATACGACAAATGCTTAAAAAGGCTTGCGCGATCTTAACAAATGAAAATATAGCAAGGTTTTATTAGAACAAAATTTACATTTTCTAACCACTAACCTGCATAAGTTTTAAAAATGAACCAAATTCTCAGTTTAAGCAATTTGCATCGCAGAATACACGCTGACAAAACGGTTTTCGTACTCAAGCTACGTTTATATATTATAGATCCTCCACTTGCAATAGAAACATCGTTAGAACCGATGTCAATTGATGAAGGAGAGAGATTGTCGGCTTCTATGACATTTAATGTACCAGTAAAAACTGTGAAATGGTAAATTTTTAGTGCTGTTTTACCACGCAAAACGTTCTTACTATGATTGTCTTTAGCAATCAATTTGATGTTCAAGTGAAAAATGTGAAATGATAAACTCGTATTCTGTGTTCTTTTATCATGAAAAGCATTATTCACAATAAAATTACTTTTGTCTGTATGTTTATTCTCGTTAAATAGATCAACATTGTTAAACTGTAATTCTGACTTATATTTTGAAATACTGAAAAAATTTAAATAGAACGTAGTATGAAAGATACGCCAGGTTTGTGTAAACATTGTGTCTATATTTGTTGCCTATTTAGGTTCAAAGATAGAACCGAGCTTAGCTATATGTCAAGTGCTCAGCAAGAACAATCGTCGGACAGAAAAACAGCTTCTTTGATTATTTCCAAAACGACAGTTGATGACTCTGGTACTTATGTTGTTGAGGCGTATGACAGCAGTGGTAACAAAACTACTGCAGATGTTGTCGTTGATGTCGCTCCAAAATTAAAAGGTTTGTTGCTAGAACAATCTTTACTTAATTACAACATCTGATATTGATTCTATGACTGCGCATTGCGTTCTGTATAATAAATTTTCTGTTATGTGCTCTTTATGCTGTGAACGAAACAATCATAGCTGTTCATCATACTTGTGCTAATTTCGAATCGTTTTGGTAATATAGATGTTAAACTCTCTAGTTTCTAATTTCAGTGCAAAAGACAACAGTGCCCAAGTCTTCAGACGAAGGCGATGAGGTTACGATAAATTTTGAATTCAATGGTCCAGTAAACTCGGTGAAGTGGTATGATTTACACTTTACGTATATAACTTTTAACAGTTGTATGCAGAATTTTCTTTACCTTTTCCGAAGTTTCAAAGTTAATGTAATGACTATTTTTAGTTATTGCTTCTCTTTATTACTGATTGCAAAGCGCAAAACAAATCGAATCGGTGTGATATTAATATGTTACACAAGTTTTAACCGTTTCACAATTAATTTTTTCCAGTGAGTGCTGCTACAGCATCAAATTATTTTCAGGTTTAAAGGTGATGCTGAAATTATAATGTCTGATAGACATACAACTCAATTATCATCTGACAAGAAATCTGCGTCGCTGACGATTTCAAAAACAGTGGCTTCCGATGCAGGAACATATGCCATTAAAGCAATTGGTAAAAATAACCACGAAGTAATGGCCGAGTCTGTTGTAGCGATCGTACCAAAACCAAAAGGTAATATGTAGTGTCATCAATTCACATGTTTGCCTTAAGCGATGAACTATGTTTCTAATTCAAATAAACGAGATTAAACGAAACAATGTATATTTAGCTTTTTATGTCTACAACAGGAAGTAACTAAGAAACCTAAAGACATGGTGGCTACTGATTTCGTCACGTTATGTTTTTGTTGAGCGATTGTTGTGATAGTTTGTATATTTGTAATTACAGTCTAACAAACTCGCAATTGGTCTTAACCAGGTGTACAGTTGCTAATAACTAAATCGCTTGGACTGTTTCAGTAATGGACCAAGCTCCATTACTTAAGTTGAGTGTATGTTTTAACGCATAAATACGACAAATGCTTAAAAAGGCTTGCGCGACCTTAACAAATGAAAATGTAGCAAGGTTTTATTGGAACAAAATTTACATTTTCTAATAACTAAACTGCATAAGTCTTAAAAATGAACCAAATTCTCAGTTTAAGCAATTTGCATCGCAGAATACACGCTGACAAAACGGTTTTCGTACTCAAGGTACGTTTATATATTATAGATCCTCCACTTGCAATAGAAACATCGTTAGAACCGATGTCAATTGATGAAGGAGAGAGATTGTCGGCTTCTGTGACATTTAATGTACCAGTAAAAACTGTGAAATGGTAAATTTTTAGTGCTGTTTTTACCACGCAAAACGTTCTTACTATGATTGTCTTTAGCAATCAATTTGATGTTCAAGTGAAAAATGTGAAATGATAAACTCGTATTCTGTGTTCTTTTATCATGAAAAGCATTATTCACAATAAAATTACTTTTGTCTGTATGTTTATTCTCGTTAAATAGATCAACATTGTTAAACTGTAATTCTGACTTATATTTTGAAATACTGAAAAAATTTAAATAGAACGTAGTATGAAAGATACGCCAGGTTTGTGTAAACATTGTGTCTATATTTGTTGCCTATTTAGGTTCAAAGATAGAACCGAGCTTAGCTATATGTCAAGTGCTCAGCAAGAACAATCGTCGGACAGAAAAACAGCTTCTTTGATTATTTCCAAAACGACAGTTGATGACTCTGGTACTTATGTTGTTGAGGCGTATGACAGCAGTGGTAACAAAACTACTGCAGATGTTGTCGTTGATGTCGCTCCAAAATTAAAAGGTTTGTTGCTAGAACAATCTTTACTTAATTACAACATCTGATATTGATTCTATGACTGCGCATTGCGTTCTGTATAATAAATTTTCTGTTATGTGCTCTTTATGCTGTGAACGAAACAATCATAGCTGTTCATCATACTTGTGCTAATTTCGAATCGTTTTGGTAATATAGATGTTAAACTCTCTAGTTTCTAATTTCAGTGCAAAAGACAACAGTGCCCAAGTCTTCAGACGAAGGCGATGAGGTTACGATAAATTTTGAATTCAATGGTCCAGTAAACTCGGTGAAGTGGTATGATTTACACTTTACGTATATAACTTTTAACAGTTGTATGCAGAATTTTCTTTACCTTTTCCGAAGTTTCAAAGTTAATGTAATGACTATTTTTAGTTATTGCTTCTCTTTATTACTGATTGCAAAGCGCAAAACAAATCGAATCGGTGTGATATTAATATGTTACACAAGTTTTAACCGTTTCACAATTAATTTTTTCCAGTGAGTGCTGCTACAGCATCAAATTATTTTCAGGTTTAAAGGTGATGCTGAAATTATAATGTCTGATAGACATACAACTCAATTATCATCTGACAAGAAATCTGCGTCGCTGACGATTTCAAAAACAGTGGCTTCCGATTCAGGAACATATGCCATTAAAGCAATTGGTAAAAATAACCACGAAGTAATGGCCGAGTCTGTTGTAGCGATCGTACCAAAACCAAAAGGTAATATGTAGTGTCATCAATTCACATGTTTGCCTTAAGCGATGAACTATGTTTCTAATTCAAATAAACGAGATTAAACGAAACAATGTATATTTAGCTTTTTATGTCTACAACAGGAAGTAACTAAGAAACCTAAAGACATGGTGGCTACTGATTTCGTCACGTTATGTTTTTGTTGAGCGATTGTTGTGATAGTTTGTATATTTGTAATTACAGTCTAACAAACTCGCAATTGGTCTTAACCAGGTGTACAGTTGCTAATAACTAAATCGCTTGGACTGTTTCAGTAATGGACCAAGCTCCATTACTTAAGTTGAGTGTATGTTTTAACGCATAAATACGACAAATGCTTAAAAAGGCTTGCGCGACCTTAACAAATGAAAATGTAGCAAGGTTTTATTAGAACAAAATTTTCATTTTCTAATAACTAAACTGCATAAGTCTTAAAAATGAACCAAATTCTCAGTTTAAGCAATTTGCATCGCAGAATACACGCTGACAAAACGGTTTTCGTACTCAAGGTACGTTTATATATTATAGATCCTCCACTTGCAATAGAAACATCGTTAGAACCGATGTCAATTGATGAAGGAGAGAGATTGTCGGCTTCTGTGACATTTAATGTACCAGTAAAAACTGTGAAATGGTAAATTTTTAGTGCTGTTTTTACCACGCAAAACGTTCTTACTATGATTGTCTTTAGCAATCGATTTGATGTTCAAGTGAAAAATGTGAAATGATAAACTCGTATTCTGTGTTCTTTTATCATGAAAAGCATTATTCACAATAAAATTACTTTTGTCTGTATGTTTATTCTCGTTAAATAGATCAACATTGTTAAACTGTAATTCTGACTTATATTTTGAAATACTGAAAAAATTTAAATAGAACGTAGTATGAAAGATACGCCAGGTTTGTGTAAACATTGTGTCTATATTTGTTGCCTATTTAGGTTCAAAGATAGAACCGAGCTTAGCTATATGTCAAGTGCTCAGCAAGAACAATCGTCGGACAGAAAAACAGCTTCTTTGATTATTTCCAAAACGACAGTTGATGACTCTGGTACTTATGTTGTTGAGGCGTATGACAGCAGTGGTAACAAAACTACTGCAGATGTTGTCGTTGATGTCGCTCCAAAATTAAAAGGTTTGTTGCTAGAACAATCTTTACTTAATTACAACATCTGATATTGATTCTATGACTGCGCATTGCGTTCTGTATAATAAATTTTCTGTTATGTGCTCTTTATGCTGTGAACGAAACAATCATAGCTGTTCATCATACTTGTGCTAATTTCGAATCGTTTTGGTAATATAGATGTTAAACTCTCTAGTTTCTAATTTCAGTGCAAAAGACAACAGTGCCCAAGTCTTCAGACGAAGGCGATGAGGTTACGATAAATTTTGAATTCAATGGTCCAGTAAACTCGGTGAAGTGGTATGATTTACACTTTACGTATATAACTTTTAACAGTTGTATGCAGAATTTTCTTTACCTTTTCCGAAGTTTCAAAGTTAATGTAATGACTATTTTTAGTTATTGCTTCTCTTTATTACTGATTGCAAAGCGCAAAACAAATCGAATCGGTGTGATATTAATATGTTACACAAGTTTTAACCGTTTCACAATTAATTTTTTCCAGTGAGTGCTGCTACAGCATCAAATTATTTTCAGGTTTAAAGGTGATGCTGAAATTATAATGTCTGATAGACATACAACTCAATTATCATCTGACAAGAAATCTGCGTCGCTGACGATTTCAAAATCAGTGTCTTCTGATTCAGGAAGATATGTCATTAAAGCAATTGGTAAAAATAACTACGAAGTAATGGCTGAATCTGTTGTAGCGATCGCACCAAAACCAAAAGGTAATATGTAGTTTCATCAATTCACATGTTTGCCTGAAGCGATGAACTGTGTTTCTATTTCAAATAAACTAGGTTAAACGAAACAATGTATATTTAGCTTCTTATGTCTACAACAGGAAGTAACTAAGAAACCTAAAGACATGGTGGCTACTGATTTCGTCACGTTATGTTTTTGTTGAGCGATTGTTGTGATAGTTTGTATATTTGTAATTACAGTCTAACAAACTCGCAATTGGTCTTAACCAGGTGTACAGTTGCTAATAACTAAATCGCTTGGACTGTTTCAGTAATGGACCAAGCTCCATTACTTAAGTTGAGTGTATGTTTTAACGCATAAATACGACAAATGCTTAAAAAGGCTTGCGCGACCTTAACAAATGAAAATGTAGCAAGGTTTTATTAGAACAAAATTTACATTTTCTAATAACTAAACTGCATAAGTCTTAAAAATGAACCAAATTCTCAGTTTAAGCAATTTGCATCGCAGAATACACGCTGACAAAACGGTTTTCGTACTCAAGGTACGTTTATATATTATAGATCCTCCACTTGCAATAGAAACATCGTTAGAACCGATGTCAATTGATGAAGGAGAGAGATTGTCGGCTTCTGTGACATTTAATGTACCAGTAAAAACTGTGAAATGGTAAATTTTTTAGTGCTATTTTTACCACGCAAAACGTTCTTACTATGATTGTCATTAGCAATCAATTTGATGTTCAAGTGAAAACTGTGAAATGATAAACTCTTATTCTGTGATCTTTTATCATGCAAAGCATTATTCACAATAAAATTACTTTTGTCTGTATGTTTATTCTCGTTAAATAGATTAACATTGTTAAATTGTAATTCTGACTTATATTTTGAAATACTGAAAAATTTAAATAGAACGTAGTATGAAAGTTACGGCAGGTTTGTGTAAATATTGCGCCCATATTTGTTTCCTATTTAGGTTCAAAGATAGAACCGAGCTTAGCTATATGTCAAGTGCTCAGCAAGAACAATCGTCGGACAGAAAAACAGCTTCTTTGATTATTTCCAAAACGACAGTTGATGACTCTGGTACTTATGTTGTTGAGGCGTATGACAGCAGTGGTAACAAAACTACTGCAGATGTTGTCGTTGGTGTCGCTCCAAAATTAAAAGGTTTATTGCTACTACAATCTTTACTTAATTACAACATCTGATATTGATTCTATGACTGCGCATTGCGTTCTGTATAATAAATTTTCTGTTATGTGCTCTTTATGCTGTGAACGAAAGAATCATAGCTGTTCGTCATACTTGTGCTAATTTCGAATCGTTTTGGTAATATAGATGTTAAACTCTGTAGTTTCTAATTTCAGTGCAAAAGACAACAGTGCCCAATTCTTCAGACGAAGGCGATGAGGTTACGATAAATTTTGAATTCAATGGTCCAGTAAACTCAGTGAAGTGGTATGATTTCACTTTACATATATAAATTTTTAACAGTTGTATGCAGAATTTTCGCACCTTTTCCGAAGTTTCAAAGTGAATGGAATGACTGTTTTTAGTTATTGATTCTCTTTATTACTGATTGCAAAGCGCAAAACAAATCGAATCGGTGTGATATTAATATGTTACACAAGTTTTAACCGTTTCACAATTAATTTTTTCCAGTGAGTGCTGCTACAGCTTCAAATTATTTTCAGGTTTAAAGGCGATGCTGAAATTATAATGTCTGATAGACATACAACTCAATTATCATCTGACAAGAAATCTGCGTCGCTGACGATTTCAAAATCAGTGTCTTCTGATTCAGGAAGATATGTCATTAAAGCAATTGGTAAAAATAACTACAAAGTAATGGCTGAATCTGTTGTAGCGATCGCACCAAAACCAAAAGGTAATATGTAGTTTCATCAATTCACATGTTTGCCTGAAGCGATGAACTGTGTTTCTATTTCAAATAAACTAGGTTAAACGAAACAATGTATATTTAGCTTCTGATGTCTACAACAGGAAGTAACTAAGAAACGTAACGACATGTTGGCTGATGATTTGGTCACGTCATGTTTTTGTTTCTCGATTGTTGTGTTAGTTTGTACATTTGTAATTCCTCTCTAACAAACTCGCAATTGGTCTTAACCAGGTGTACAGTTGCTAATTACTAAATCATTTGGACTGTTTCAGTAATGGACCAAGCCCCATTACTTAAGCCGAGTGTATGTTTTAACGCATAAATACGACAAATGCTTAAAAAGGCTTGCACACCCTTAACAAATAAAAATGTAACAAGGTTTTATTAGCACAAAATTTACATTTTCTAATCACTAACCTGCATATGTTTTAAAAATGAACCAAATTGTCAATTTAAACATTTTGCATCGCAGACTACACGCTGACAAAACGGTTTTTGCGCTCAAGTTACGTTTATAAATTATAGATCCTGCGCTTGCCATAGTTAAATCGTTAGAACCGATGTCAATTGATGAAGGAGAGAAATTGTCGGCTACTGTGACATTTAATGTACCAGTAAAAACTGTGAAATGGTAAATTTTTAGTGCTGTTTTTACCACGGAAAGCGTTCTTACTATGATTGTCATTAGCAATCAAATTACTTTTGAATGTACGTTTATACTCGTTAAATTGATCAACATAGTTAAATTGCAATTCGGGCTTAACTGTTTGCCACTGTAACATTTAATGTTCAAGTGAAAACTGTGAAATGATAAAATCATATTCTGTGTTCTTTTACCATGCAAAGCATTATTGACAATAAAATTACTTTTGTCTGTATGTTTATTCTGGTTAAATAGATCAACGTTGTTAAATTGTAATTCTGACTTATATTTTGAAATACTGAAAAATTTAAATAGAACGTAGTAGGAAAGTTACGGCAGGTTTGTGTAAATATTGCGCCCATATTTGTTTCCTATTTAGGTTCAAAGATAGAACCGAGCTTAGCTATATGTCAAGTGCTCAGCAAGAACAATCGTCGGACAGAAAAACAGCTTCTTTGATTATTTCCAAAACGACAGTTGATGACTCTGGTACTTATGTTGTTGAGGCGTATGACAGCAGTGGTAACAAAACTACTGCAGATGTTGTCGTTGGTGTCGCTCCAAAATTAAAAGGTTTATTGCTACTACAATCTTTACTTAATTACAACATCTAATATTGATTCTATGACTGCGCATTGCGTTCTGTATAATAAATTTTCTGTTATGTGCTCTTTATGCTGTGAACGAAAGAATCATAGCTGTTCATCATACTTGTGCTAATTTCGAATCGTTTTGGTAATATAGATGTTAAACTCTGTAGTTTCTAATTTCAGTGCAAAAGACAACAGTGCCCAATTCTTCAGACGAAGGCGATGAGGTTACGATAAATTTTGAATTCAATGGTCCAGTAAACTCAGTGAAGTGGTATGATTTCACTTTACATATATAAATTTTTAACAGTTGTATGCAGAATTTTCTTTACCTTTTCCGAAGTTTCAAAGTGAATCTAATGACTATTTTTAGTTATTGCTTCTCTTTATTACTGATTGCAAAGCGCAAAACAAATCGAATCGGTGTGATATTAATATGTTACACAAGTTTTAACCGTTTCACAATTAATTTTTTCCAGTGAGTGCTGCTACAGCATCAAATTATTTTCAGGTTTAAAGGTGATGCTGAAATTATAATGTCTGATAGACATACAACTCAATTATCATCTGACAAGAAATCTGCGTCGCTGACGATTTCAAAAACAGTGGCTTCCGATTCAGGAACATATGCCATTAAAGCAATTGGTAAAAATAACCACGAAGTAATGGCCGAGTCTGTTGTAGCGATCGTACCAAAACCAAAAGGTAATATGTAGTGTCATCAATTCACATGTTTGCCGTAAGCGATGAACTATGTTTCTAATTCAAATAAACGAGATTAAACGAAACAATGTATATTTAGCTTTTTATGTCTACAACAGGAAGTAACTAAGAAACCTAAAGACATGGTGGCTACTGATTTGGTCACGTCATGTTTTTGTTTCTCGATTGTTGTGTTAGTTTGTACATTTGTAATTCCTCTCTAACAAACTCGCAATTGGTCTTAACCAGGTGTACAGTTGCTAATAACTAAATCGCTTGGACTGTTTCAGTAATGGACCAAGCTCCATTACTTAAGTTGAGTGTATGTTTTAACGCATAAATACGACAAATGCTTAAAAAGGCTTGCGCGACCTTAACAAATGAAAATGTAGCAAGGTTTTATTAGAACAAAATTTACATTTTCTAATAACTAAACTGCATAAGTCTTAAAAATGAACCAAATTCTCAGTTTAAGCAATTTGCATCGCAGAATACACTCTGACAAAACGGTTTTCGTACTCATGCTACGTTTATAAATTATAGATCCTCCACTTGCAATAGAAACATCGTTAGAACCGATGTCAATTGATGAAGGAGAGAGATTGTCGGCTACTGTGACATTTAATGTTCCAGTAAAAACTGTGAAATGGTAAAATTTTAGTGCTATTTTTACCTCGCAAAACGATCTTACTATGATTGTCATTAGCAATCAAATAACTTTTGTCTGTACGTTTATACTCGTTAAATTGATTAAACATTGCAATTCGTGCTTAACTGTTAGCCACTGTAACATTTAATGTTCAAGTGAAAACTGTGAAATGATAAACCCTTATTCTGTGTTCTTTTATCATGCAAAGCGTTATTCACAATAAAATTACTTTTGTCTGTATGTTTATTCTCGTTAAATAGATCAACATTGTTAAATTGTAATTCTGACTTATGTTTTGAAATACTGAAAAAATTTAAATAGAACGTAGTAGGAAAGTTACGGCAGGTTTGTGTAAATATTGCGCCCATATTTGTTTCCTATTTAGGTTCAAAGATAGAACCGAGCTTAGCTATATGTCAAGTGCTCAGCAAGAACAATCGTCGGACAGAAAAACAGCTTCTTTGATTATTTCCAAAACGACAGTTGATGACTCTGGTACTTATGTTGTTGAGGCGTATGACACCAGTGGTAACAAAACTACTGCAGATGTTGTCGTTGATGTCGCTCCAAAATTAAGAGGTTTGTTGCTACAACAAGCCTTACTTAATTACAACATCTGAGATTGATTCTATGACTGATGATTTTGTCCTTATAATTTTACTGTTGTATGAATCTCCATGCTGTACGCTCAACGATCAACTTCCCTGTCTTGAATTTTAGTGCAAAAAACAACAGCGCCCAAGTCTGCAAACGAAGACGACAACATTACGATAGGTTTTGAATTCAATGTTCCAGTAATTGCAGTCAAGTGGTACGTGTTTAACCCTATGTACGATATGACAACTTCAATAAGGGTTAAAAGCGAACAATTTTTAGCATTATTTACACGTTATCCTTCTGTAGACGAACTGTTAAATACAATTACTGATTTGAAATTTGGTTGTACATTTTTTAACAGTTTCAACGATAACATCTTTCGGTGAAACACTAATTGCTTTCAGGTCTAAAGATGATGCTGAAATTAGTATGTCTAGAAAACATACAGCTCAATTGTCTCCCGACAGGAAATCAGCGTCATTTACCATCGAAAAAGCAGTTCCGTCTGATTCTGGAACTTACGCTATTAAAGCAACTGACAATAGGAATCACGAAGTGGTAGCTGATTCCATCATCAAAATCACACCAAAATCAAAAGGTAGCACATGGTTTTATTAATTATTCATTTAAAAGTCTGTAACAAGCTAGAAACTATGTTTGATTTATAAACAAGCCGGTTTATATAACAACAGATGCATTATTTCTGCGGACCACGCTACTGTATAAAAATGTTGACAACAAATTAACGGTTTAAGCTGCTAAGAGTCAGACATGAAATATTTTTTGCAAAACCTAAGAAATTTTGCAAAACGGTAGGCGCTGCAATCAGGTGATTCTTGGCGCTGCTCATTGCACCCCCTCCCCGCGCTCGCGGTGGCCGGAAGGATTTGATTTCTCCCGTACCCTGCCATCACGCTGCTGGTCGTGCAATTAAAAACTAAGCCAGGGGCACCCAAGCGCCGCAATGCTTTCGAGGCTAAGTATTGCGAAGTTTGAACATGTACTATATATTTCTTCGTTTTCACGATTTATTAAAATTAAAATCTTGGCGAAATTTATAACTGATAAATATTGTTTCAAGCGGTGTCGGTTTGTTAGGTTATATACAATTCGGTATTTATTTCCAACGCGTGAGTTTTGTTACAGTGTTTGCTTCAATGCCTGCTTTAAAGTTTAGAACCTCAACTTGCAATCAAAAATCTATTGGATTGCATGAACGCAACCGAAGGAAGCGATCTGTCACTGAATGTAGAATTCAACATTCCAGTCAGGAGTGTCGAATGGTACACATTTCTTTACATTGGTTTGTTTAATTCGAATTACTGTCATTCACAACACTCACCAGTTTTATTTATTGTTGAATCCCTGAGGGGTGCTGGTATTAGTGCCCTCTGCTCGCACATTCTTCAAACCGAAAGCCTAAGCATAAAGCGTTGGGCCAATGTTACTTTAAGGGGCGTCCATGTTTCTGGTGGGTCTACAAAATGAGCTGTATGTTTTCTAGACATACTAATTTCAGCATCATCTTTAGACATGAAAGCAATTAGTGTTTCAAAGAAAGATGATATCGTTGAAACTTAAAAATTGTACAACCAAATTTCAAATCAGTAATTGTATTTAACAGATTGTCTACAGAAGGATAACGTGTAAATAATTCTAAAAATTGTTCGCTTTTAACCCTTTATTGAAGTTGTCATATCGTACATAGGGTTAAACCATACCACTTGACTGCAATTACTGGAACATTGAATTCAAAACCTATCGTAATGTTGTCGTCTTCGTTTGCAGACTTGGGCGCTGTTGTTTTTGCACTAAAATTCAAGACAGGGAAGTTGATCGTTGAGCGTACAGCATGGAATCATAGAACAGTAAAATTATAAGGACAAAATCATCAGTCATCAGAATCAATCTCAGA
>JASANG010002652.1:0-66685 GCA_030248215.1 Enoplolaimus lenunculus
ATACAATCGTATTTAAGATACGAATATGAATAGGCAAATAAAATAAGTTGGAAAGGAGGGGCAAACCTCTCTAACATCCAACCGAAATCGATCTATAAGGTTAACTGTTCATGGCGGTCATACTTCAGAAATTTTTTAAGTGCGTCGCGAGGGAGTCGTCGAAGAAACTGGGCAAGAGAACCTGCTCGGGGAACCGGTAGCCCATTTATATTGTTAGGTAGGCTATTCCAGGAGGATACAACCCGATAGAAGAACGAACCACGACCAGCTAAATTAAAGAAATTCGGAAAATTCAAGCTTGAGGTAAGAAAATTAGGGCAAGATATAACAGATGTATTAGTCGCATTTTGAAGAAATTGGTGTCAATTATAGTGCGGAGTGACGACCTGAGATTCGAAATGCCTTGGAAAATGTGACTATGTTGAGGTTCGGCAACGCTTATCAAAAGTGATAATTCTCGTTTTAACTGAACTTTAATATTCATAAGTATCATTAACTGTGTAAAGAACTACTACCTAACCTAACTACCTAGTACCTAGTTAGCAGGGTGCAGCCAAATATTAATTTACTAGATAGTGGAAACAAAGCCGGATAGTGAATTTTTTGCTGGTACTGGAAACGAATACTGGCCATATATAGCGTCATTACTTGTGTAGTGTTGGAAATATGCGTAAGGTTATTTAATTGAAATTAATTGCTAGCGTGTATTTTTCACTTTTTAGTATAAAAATTTGAGTTTTTGACTTGCCCGGAAATACAATCGCAGCAAAATAATAAATATTTATAATGTAAAATAAAAAGCAGTTTTATGGAGTTATTTTATCAAATATTGAACCGAAACGGATATCTGGTCGCACCCTGCTACGTCAATAGAGTACACGTACATATTTTCTTGTTTTTTGTACTTACGATTTATGCATTTATAATCTGTAACATTGAAGCCGAATATACGTATATAATACTGCATTACTTAATCAGTTTATACCTACACGTGACATGAGTCGTGTTATAGGGGGCGGCTTAATTTTAGCCGCCCTGGCGATTTTGTCGTTTCGCGACTTAACGAACAACATAGCTGATAACAGTGTCGAAGCACACACGGACCCTCCTCCAGCTCCCAAAATGAAGTCTTTTATGGGTGTTGGACCCACTCTTAAATTTCTATACTGTTACTCCTGAGGGTATCGAAAGGTGTTCGAAGAATTCTCGAACATCATTCGACAGAAATATCCTGACCTTATTATCGAAGGCGACAACTTCCCCCCTCCTCCGGCGAAGGCAATTGCAGCTCAGATTTTGGGTGTAATCAAGCTTGCGTTCCTTGGTATGATAATCGTTGGCTACAATCCGTTTCCTGCTCTCGGTGTGAACACGCCGGCTGCGTTTAGTTGGGCGCTGCAGAATAAACTTTATTCCTGCATGATGTTATTTTTCATTAGCAATGCTATTGAAGGCCAACTGATATCGACCGGAGCATTTGAAATTAACTTTAACGATGTACCTGTTTGGTCAAAACTCGAAGTAGGTCGCGTGCCTTCGCCTCAAGAACTCTTTCAGATCATTGATTCACAAATGCGCATGAATGATCGGCAGCAAATCAACAGCTATCAGTAATGTGTCACCGCACCATATGGAATTCACGACAACTACTAAATTATATTTTCAATTATTCTCTATCAAATACTGTCGCCACAATTCATTACCCTTTTAACTGCTGTACTACATTTTGCTTATGATAACTTTCTTTGTCCACCGCAATTCAACGTTTCGCTAGTGAAAATTTGCGGATAAACCCTACAACTAGTGGCTCTGCATTTTGGATGTGTTGAAGCGTTGGATTTGGTTGTGGTTCAAAGCTGCAAGGTTTATTTGGACATTTTTTACTTTATATTGTCTTCAATTATGTTTTAATATTTTGCAATTGTTGATATGAAAATGCAGTCGTTTTCTTGGAAGAGAAAAATTGGGAAATCGGTTGGCGCGACATCAATAGCGTTTGCTGATGAAGATGAAGGTAAATAAGTGAGATGTATCGCACTTTGTGCAAAGCGGTAATGAAATATAGCGGAATTGAAAAATGAACTATAAATTTTTGGAGCCCATACATTTTAATTACGTATATACTGGGTTTTATTATATAATCTACACCGAGACCGAGACCGCCCACCCTTGTAATTATATGAAACTTAACAAACCTGCAGGTAAATTTCTCGCATAATTTCAATAATACGGTTTAGAAATCATGGTGATTTACTATTTTGTTATACCTACAATAGGAATCGGAAATGGATTTCGATCAGAATGTGGAATCGGAGTTCCGGTTACACCCTGGTATTGCAGACGTTGCAAAAGCTGATGTGTATCTGGTATGTAACTGACTGGACGGAAGCTTTATATTGTTGTACTCGTACAAGCTGCCATGTTCGAACGGAATCTGCTTGCAAACCGAGACCGGACCGTGCTATAACGGAAACGGAGGTTTTACGAACAGTTATTTAACTGTCCCTTTAGTGAGGGGACTAACTTTTATATAAGATAAAGATGCTGTCATCAACGAAATTCTGTTGACATTATAAAAATCTGACTTAATTTATTATATATCATGCCTTCCTCCAGCATTAACAGAAGTACGAAGTAAAACTACTACTTCTTTTACTGAACAAAATTGTAAGTTCCGTTCCGGTTTGTACTGATGAAACCGAGACCGGCCAATTAACCGGTGCCAAAACTTCCGTTCGAACCCTGATGGCTGCCTAGCATCAAAGAAAATGCATAATATATGTGCTTTTATTTGAATGTTGTTCCAGCGCCGACATCCAGTTTATATGAAAGTCCGAGTACCGCGACTGACGTTTGCGATGAAAATTTGCCTAAACGGTTATGCAGAAAAGCTGGAGAAACGCGAAAAGAGATATTAGAGCGTATCAAAGCGCAAGCCATTAACCTAGCAGAAAGTGACCGGTAGGCGGTAAAATGTAGAAATTGTGTTGTGGTTGTCCAATACCGACACAGTCATTTGTGTATACAGTTGAAGTGTAACACAATGTGTTTAAAGTAACTTTAAATACATGCGATTCAACATATTTATAAAGTTATATTGTAACGCCAAATTTTGTGTTTGTTTTCGTGATAATTGTTGTTTAAATTTAAGCTGCGCTGAAGCACTCAAGTTATTCAACGATTGCATACTTCTTGATGACAGTTGCAGTGCAATATATGAAATGAAGGCCCAGGTTAGTTACGATTCCTCGGTTGCCCTGTATGCAATAATGCATTGTATTAGATCGGTTTAGACTTAAACGTTGTCGGGTTGTGACTGACGCCAGCAATGTCACGCCTCGCGATGACTAACCTGCTGTTGAAACTTGATCGAGAGCAGGACGTTATTTTGCATTTGTTTATTTATTTATTTAACATTAATGCATAAAGCCGTGTTGGCCTCTGCGAAGCAATTTGGCGAATGGTTTGTATATTTTAAGGTATTGCTGGAATCTGGAGAGGTATTTCAGGCGGTTCTTACCGCAGAGAAAGCAGTGTCTTTAGATAAAAAATGGTGGGTGGCGTATCAAACTCTCGGACGATGTCAGATTAATTTTGGCGAAATACAATTGGTGAGCGAGGATTTATCTGAAAATATGTTTTATTTTCTATTTACGGTGTATTCATATAAATTAACTTTACAGACACACAGGTGGCTTTAAGACGTATTTGAGATCGTAGAAGTAGTCGCACAAATAGAACTGTTCTTAATACATACTCTCTTCTGTTTGCTGGTTTTGGCTGTGAATGATCGTTTGTTATGTAAAGGTGATGTTTTATCCAATACTAGAACCGCGCTGATTTGTGGCACAGAATTTTTTGTAAATTGTGAACGGGGCAGCGTAATGGACCGTTTAAAAAGGGCCATCGGGCGCATGTCTAAAAGTAACGTGGTGCAAAGCTACGTTAACCTTTTTAGGCCTTGTTAAACTTTCAACGGGCGCTTCATCTGGCACCAACTGAAGTTGAGTTACGAAACGATGATATCCGAAGAGCTTTTGAGTTGCGCGAAATTGAGAAACAGCGATTAAAGTAGCGTACGTCAACCGTTTCTGTTTTATTGTCAAACTAAATTGTACATATCTCGATATCGCAGACATCACTGTTGGAGAAACATTTAATTTAGATTGTAATATATTGTTTAGCTAACATTGTAATCGTTAGAGATAGCTGACACTTAAACTAAAGTCATGTTTGTAACAACGTAGAACTAAGGTTTCAGTTCCCCCTTCGTAATAAGTTACTCCCCCACTTATTTACTTAATGCGTGGAATAATAAAATAGGGTTAGCTTTGCGTAGGAATAGAATAAACAATAATATGGTGGGGTCTATCAATTAAAACGGTATGGGCGGAAATAATCAAGTACCGAATTAAGCACTGTCTAATCAAATAGTAAGTCTCTGGTTGTAATGTACAAATTGTATGCTGTTTGTTATGTTTTTCTGTGTGCTAAATTGGGCTTTGATTATAAATTTAGCGTTTATTGGTCGAATTGACTTCAACGTCATGATTCTTTGGATCGTATAAAATTGAACTTGTTTTTGTTTGGAAAACTTTTGTTTGTTTTTAAGGGATACACGGTGTATGTAAAATAAACATTTGGTCATTAGGGTAATAATGCCAAACGAAATTTTTCGAATATGACCCAAATTTTGGTTTCGTGACATATGTTCGTATGGAACTTTCCGGGGGATGTATAATGTTTGTATGGCATTATATTATATGGATATAACAACGGTATAATCGCTTATCGTGCTCTGCGTAATACAAGTTAGTGTGTTTTGTTTTTTGTGAAGTGTTGTTTATCGCGTCGTTTTTTGGCATAGAAATACAGCAGTAAGTTGCGTTGGGTGTTTTTAAAATTAGGCAAACATATGAATAAGAGTAGGGTTGGCCAGTAAGCAGTACAGGTTACTTTGTTAGGGATTGCTCAAGTCATATTGCAAATAACGGTTTTGTTTGTAACTTTAAGGCAATTTTTTGAATATTCCACTTCCGAGATTTCTTGAAAAGTTTGAATGATTTTTTGACACTTTGAAGCTAATTGTTAAAATTATTAAATTTAACATCGTGTTTTCTTTAGATTGATTCAACTACAACTGCGGCAAGTTTTAGTGACTGCCGGCTTGCGGTTCTTTCACCTTCGGTTAATGCACTGTGCATATACGCCGTTACTTTTATAATTGTATTGGTTAATTAAAATCCAATCAGAAACACCGAATCGAAAATTTGGTTTTGATATTCAGAATCGTTATGCGGTCGTTCAGACGATATTCTGCAAGCTGTTTTGTATTTTGTTTGATTACTTGTTACAATTGTGTATTAACTGGCTCGTGTATTCAATCTTAGATATTTATGTCAGACAAATTTCACGTGTACTGACGGAATTATTGCACTAATGCGGGATTCACGTTATAACTGGGGCAGGTGAAACACGGTTTGTCCCATGTTGATTCGACGTCAACGTTAAAAGTCGGGCTCTTGTTTCAGGTCAACAGACAAAACTCGAATGTCATATGACATTAGCTTACAAACCACGGCTCTCAAATGATCAATGTGTACAAGGGACGGTATGTCACGTGACACTGTCGGACATTTATGCGAACATCATATGATATTCCAAAATTTCAACGAATATCATATGATATTAATCGGGACAGTGTAATCTTTGGGTGCTTATAAATGAATGGAAAGTCGAATGATAGATGCACCGATGTGCTTTAAGTTCCAAATACACGCCTGCAAAATGTTTCCGACACAAAATCGCTTATAACCACAGTTCATAATTTAAAAATTCAAATATCACATTCTAGTATCGTGATATTCAATAGTACAATTTTTTTATGGTGCCTCAAGCATGCAGACATTTGAAAATATATCATATGATATTCGCAGACAATACCTCGAATTTTATATGATATTCATGAACAAAAGGTGACCTACACATGATAATAGCAGACAAATCGAATTTTTGAAGACGATATTGGTTACATGCAAACAAAATGTTACCCAAAACTATAATATGGACAAAACGTGTCCCAAGCTGCCTCTATTATAGCGTGAATCCCGCAAAAGTATAAACTACATGCGTTTTAAAAGGATGTTGAACAGGTTTTCCTTTGTTGGTACCTACCTTAAAGAAAGAAGTGATATTCAATTATTTACATAGTGATTTAACCGCCGTGCTAGCCAGGGTGCAACCGGAATTTCGGTTCCGGTAGGGAAATCCGGTATTTTTCACTATCCGGTTCCGGTAAGAAATACGGTGTTTTTCACCGGCATTTTCCAATATTTTTGGTATTGATAATTTTTCTCATTCAAAAATTTAAGAAAAATTGGCATATTATTCGAACTTATTAATCTAAAATTGTCCGAGCGTATATTGCCAAAATTTTCAATTTGCGTCACATTTCATAATTTATATGTTTCCATCTACTGCATTTGTTTCAGGACTTTGGCTTTCTTAATGGTGTGTTTACAGCTTTAAAAGCGATAAAAGAGCGCGTAAAAATGAATTTTTCGGTAACAAATATTTGTTATTTTCCGGTTCCGGTATTTTTTAACTTTCCGGTTCCGGTATTTTATAATTCCGGTTGCACCCTGGTGCTAGTTAATGTATGTATTGATATGAAATAAGCTTATAACGTCTATAATAAATGTGATTGATCGTAATATTTTGAGCAGACAGTTAACCTAATATATTGATATAAAAACGAAGACTTCTGGATGCTCAAGGATACGTTGTACTATATTCACAGTCACCTATTTTTGAATTGGAAGTTTATCAAATTACCGCGACAGTGCAAATTATCCGGCGACATATTTTGGAAATGATGGCCAACTACATGCGTCTGCCCGAATTACGACCAACTCCTAAAGCGGTTCCTTCACGTTAACATAGACTACAAACAGTTAAAACGAAACTTAGAAAACCTAATCGGTTACGGTCTGTTATTTATTTTAACTCGCCCTCCGCCACCCTTTGTTACTGATATGTATTCGGCATTACAAATATCCGTTGAATTAAATGCTTAATATTTCTCTTGTTTCAAGAGCTTGAGGGATAATGAAAGGTTATAGGAATGTGTTTTCAAAACATAAGTATGTTTTACAGCTTTGAACTCAACTTTAGTTTGGTCCTGCAATTTAGGGATAATTGAAATTTATGGAGTCTGATCAGGGTTTAGTGACTATATGCGCTTACGAACTCTGGCCCATTTATAGAACAGGGCCGGAACAGTAGTATAAGCATATTCCTTGGCCTAAGTCTAAGAGTATTGACGAACCTATTGCTAAGCCTAAGCGTATTGGTGAACCTACTGCTAAGCCTAAGCCTGAGCAAAAAATTAGTCTAAAGCTTAAACTGACTCTGTTATAGCTGTCCCGGAAAACGATCCGACCCTGTTATGGGTCCGAACTCATATTAGGGATACGGACCCCCATTGATTGGGACTCAAAATGGGAACCTCCCTTTTATCACCTCTCGTTTCGTGTAACTACAATAGTAGCGGATTTTGAGAACATATGCATTACAGGAAATGTGTTCCGAAGCAAATATCTGGTGTGTTTTAGCATCTTTTTTGGTTCTAAAAGATACTGTGAGCAACACTGGCAAAGTGTATATAAAATTAAGTTTCGCTTAAGTAATACAAAATCTTCGCAAGACATGAGAGATCTATCGTGCTCGAGTGTCCAAGCTTCTATGCTTCAGTGCTGATAATGAACGCCTCCCACACGTAAAGTCCAATGTTTCTTAATAAAGTATTATAAACCACTAAAAATAGTGAATAGAAAACTTTCAGTTATTGTCTAAATTTGTCCCATATCGATACGTGATTAATTTTTCACTATCAGCTGCAAGTTAACGTTGATGCAAGATTTGCAAAGCCAATGTCATTGTGTAAAAGCATGTGTAGCTGAGTGCGTTTTTGCAAACTTTGTTAATTAGCGTATAACTGTTAATTGTCAAAGCCATATACGTATAAGTTGCATGGCCAATGGTAAGTGGCGTAACAGTAGATAAAGTGTATTCATAAACCTAAAGCCTAAGCGTTGCAAAAATTAGTTCTAAGCGTAAGTCTAAGCCTAAGCAAAAAATGTAATCTAGAATCTAAACCTACTATTTTATAGACACACCCGAAACCTAGACGCCCATTAAAGTGGGCCAGTTAACTCATAAACAAATCCGATATATTTGTTGTACATTGAAACGGTGCGCAAAATACGTATATTGGACGTTCCAGCTTCAATAATACATAGATACTTAACCATTTTTAATGGTATGGAGTATTAACAAGTGTGGGATCAGCATCCTACCTTGAAATGACATTTTAAATAAAATTAAAAATATTCATGTTACAAAACGACAGTCATAAAGTAGTGATGTCAAACCAAACATTTGTTTTTATGGGGTTTTTTCAGAAATCCCCGCAATGATACAAAATTTGAAAAACAAGCTCTAGTGAACGAGTCGCTTCACTGACCGAGACAACTTTGCTGAAAATATGACCAAATTTTACCAACGACAAATTTGAAATTTTCGGCAAAAAATTAACCCGATTCGGTCGTTGATTTTCTCTGCCCGAGCCGAAGACCGCCGGCCTTAATGTATTTTAGTATTCAGATTCTATTTTAGCATTTACACGGCATATGTTACGGAATTTTTAGTTGAATTCTTAAGTTCTGTTTTCGGCAACTATACGACTAGCAAAATGAGTTGACTGTTACAATATGTATCTTTATACCATTTGCCTCTTTCGAAAATCAAGCGAGTTTAAGCTGCCGTATAATGGGTTTATTTTGCAATGTGCAATATGCACTGCAATTGCACTTTTTAAGCGCATTGTAAAAATCTACAAAAACTGTTGCAAAAGTTTTTGTTTTAAACTGACTGGGGATATCTGTAACTGCCATAACGTTGTCAGTTACATTATTGAGGATCTCGTACACTTTACGCCAAAGGCTTAGGGTTAGGAATAGGCTTATCTATGCGTTTTACCTAAAGACTATGTGGCGTTAACTTTGAATGTAAACGGCAAGAATGTAGCTGTTTTTTGATTGCAGTTGTATGGTTTGTGTTTTTAGCCACAATCAATGCTTGTTTCGAAACAAAAACTTTCAAGTAAAAATTCAATATGCTCCAAGTCGCTTAGAAATGTATATTTTTCAGCTACTGACGACTCTTAGTCATGGTTTGCATTACAACTTAGATTTGAGACCTTCCAGACCATGGCTTGCCAACTGGAACCACAACCAAAATTTTGTATTAAGATTAGTGATGGGCATCGGATATTTTTTCATATCCGGATATACGGCAATTCTTGCCGGATATTATTCCGGATATCCGTATATGCGGTGCCCATATATAATTAAGATTTAGTGCTAAAGTTGCATTTGGCTGTCATTAAATGGATAATTATTTGCTATGAAATGTTCGTTTGACTTCGTTCAGTTGAATGCGTTGTGTCAAATTTTTAGCTCGATGCTGTTTGCGGCACATGTAAAGATCAGGGTGGAAAGTTTTTCTCTGTGGAACTGCAACATTGTAAGCTTATGCTTAAGGCTAAATTTTTGATTAGACACAGACTTAGGTATAAGCTCGTTCTTACGCCTGGAGTTTGGCTGGTCAATGTTACTTCCAGGCGTGTAACAGTAGATTAAGCGTATTCCTAAGCCTAAAGTCTAAGCGTTACAAAGATGTGTTCCTAAGCCTAAGCAAAAAATGTCATCTAGAATCTAAACCTACTCGTTAATAGACCAATCAGAAACCGGGACGAACCTTAAAATAACATTCGCCGTTTGGTTTACGCTTGGGTTTAGGCTTAGTAATATACTACCGACCACTGTTTCAGCCTTGTTCTATACACCGGCCTTTGCAACTCAAAATTGAAAAAATTTAGTTTCAGTGGTAAAATTTTTGCTTTCATTTTTAGATGCATAGCTTTTTATATTTGCGCTGGAGTACTATAGATTTATGTAATTCACAAGGTCAACGTTCGAATTATTTATTTGAAGTGAGGTTATATTTTACACAATTATTCGCTAAAATTGTTTAATGCAGCGATAAGATAAAACGCGACTATTGCTAGAACGAAATATGATGATGCCTGTAGCCAGAAATGGGGGTGCGGAGTTTAGATCACCCCAGAAATATTTTGCCTCACTGTGAAAAGGTTTAACTGTAGTTATTTCAACTGTAAACCTCCCGTTAACTTTCTTCTCTTTCCTAACACAGGTTGAATTGGCTTCGATCTGGAATCAGGGATTGTTTTTCAATTTTTAACCTTTATAAATAATTTGATTGTGATCGGTAATATATTAAAGAACTTCCATATAGAAAAGGGTCCATATTCTCATATGTGTATAGCAACCATAATCGGTTAGTAATAGGTATTTAAACTCATTAACTTTTGCAGTTATTGAGCTCAAAATTGGTCTAAATCGTATGCGAAAAATGTGCTAAATTTTGAGCCTCAGCATTCACTGGTTCAAAAGTGCTACAAGACCTATCACAAACTGGTGATAAGGTGTTACACACATTTGAGAATATCGGTTATAAGTATAAAAACAGATTTCCGTTGAGTTTGCAAACATTTCACGCCCGAACGACTCGGTTGCCATGAACCATATTTGCGAATTCAACACCAGGGAACAAATAAATTAGTGTACACTGCAAAAAATGATGAGTCAAATTGACTCTCCCCGCAATACGCTTTTTCGAACTATACAAGCTGAGTCAAATTCGACTCCGCCAGAATAAAAAGGACTCACTCAGCGAGCGACTCGGGTGAGTCAAATTTGTCTCTGACGGAGTCGAATTTGACTCACCATTTTTTGCAGTGTAGTATTTCTACCTAACAGTAACCTTATTGTTGTTGACTTTATATTTTTAGCTTTTAGATAACGTTTTTGATTATAATTTTAAATAATTATTATTTAGAACAAAGACGTATAGTTACACACGTGGCAGAATCGTTTCACAGCTGAAACTTTGGGTTACGAATAGCAGTTGTAGTGGCTATAGCATAGAGATTCGTAGTATTTTCAGGTGAGTTTTTGTATTTAATAAATTGCTAAAGAGCTGTGAACCGTGGTTGGGTTTCCGAAATCTTATTTAAGTATTTACTTAATTTATACTTAAGTAATTAACTAAGTCGTCGACTCAAGTAAATACTTAACTTTTTGCGAAGCAACAAATAACCAAAAAATGTGAGGTATGGTCATAACCAGAAAGCCACAAATTTGATTTATATTAGGGAGGGACCATGAATCTGCAACTTCAATAGAAGCAAGGTTAATATGCCTCAATTGTTTGTGTAATATATCAAATTTAGTCAGCGACTTAAGTATTAACTTTAAGAACGTTCTTGAAATCGACAAAATGATTGATTTAGCACGTACTTAACTACTAAGGTATATGTTTTACCCTTTCTCACATGAATATTTTCAATTTCATATGAGATGTAATTTCAAGGTAAGATTCGATCCCCACTCTCACGGGTGGGAGTCGTTTACGATGACCGCTCAACTATAAGAGCTTGACGCACGAGCCCGAGGGGGCTCTCACGTCTTGTGGAGATTTTGCACTGCGCATATGTTATAAATGATAAACACTGCTCACAGTGTGTGTATTGCTCGTACATTATTGTATTTAGTTGCTCATGTGGGTGAAAGGGTTAAGTTCGGTTTCAGAAACCCAGCCATTTGGTATGATTTATTTTTGTTATTTCCCAGTTAAAATGTCTCAACACTAGCTTGGACTCAGAGGCCAAGGATTGATATATTGAATTAATCGGTACACAAGATTCGTGTCAAAAATAGCATTTTGACAAACGCGAAAACCCGTTTACTTAATAGGATCGTAAGCTGCTCTAACAAATAATTTCAGAGTATTCCACATACAAAAAAGCGTTTACAAGATGCCGTTTGAAACGCGAAAAGTGTTTAAAATAGCGTTTTATTTTGGAAACGATTTTGTTTAATTTTCAAGCCTGTATGCGTCTGATTGTTTTTACTTTATTAAAATTGTTACAATTAACTGCGCAAAGACATTTTTTTCAAAATTTAGGCTTTGGTTACCGCTCATATATGCGTTTTTATATCAATATAATTAAAGCTACAACGCACACGGCAAAAAATGGTGAGTCAAATTGACTCTCGCCGAAATAGGCTTTCCGGACTACACAAACTGAGTCAAAATTCGACTCAGACAGAGTCAATTTCGACTCACCGAGCGTCTCAGTTAGTCGAATTTGACTCTGGCGGAGTCGAATTTTGAATCAGTTTGTGTAGTCCGGAAAAGCCTATTTCGGAAACAGTCAATTTGACTCACCATTTTTTGCAGTGGAACTTACGTAATTTGTACTGAAGTTCAAATAAGATTTGTGTTCACATTCACTGCAAATGAATAAAAGAAATGTATGCAAATCAATGTTTTCTAAACGCACCCTCTAAAAGCTTAAATCACATGATTTAAACTTACGGTAATCCCGCATATTAAACTAACTTTCTGGATTAACTAAACTAACAGGTAGGTTTACGCTTAGACTCATATAAACTCTTACTTATTTTAAGTTTAAACTAAACTTAATGAACTCTTAGATACACATAATTTCTGAGCTGGATTTGTTATTTAAACTAAAAATAAAATTACTTAAACTCGCGTTAAACTTAAAAACATGTTAGTTTAAGGTAAAACTTAAAATTCTACTTTAGTTTGTCTGTCCAGCCATTTACGTTTTACTAAAACTAATATTCAAGCTTAGTTAAGCTAAAATTTAAGTTTAACTTTTTAAAGAGTACAATTTAATCGTTTCAAATACTGCAACCATGTTGACTATTAGTGTTTATTGCAAAAATATTTTATATTCATAATTAATTATTCATCAAACGAGTCTGCCGTGCGAATTTTTTGTGGATTTAAAAGTATAAAATGTAAAAAAAAACACTGAATTAATACAATATATTAACCCAAGAAGCGTGTAGGTGTCGGGACTATAGGGACATTTTCTTTCCTTCAAAATTTTCAAATGACAACAAAAACACCGCAGGCGTTATACAGTGCAAATTCTAATCAGCTAATTATTTAACGCAGACGAAAAGTTAGTTATTTCTGAGTTTTAATAACAGCAAACCTTAACTGACTCTGAATTGAGTTGATTCTCACTCTGAATTGATTTGATTCCGGGAAAGTTGATTAATTCAAACCAGAATGACTTTTATATCAACTCAGAATTATGAGTTCAGATAGTCCTAACTCAGACTGAATGAGTTAACTCAGTCTGAGTTGAAATCAACTCACTGCAATTTGCAGTGTAAAATCACACGCTGGATAGCAGAATAACAAAAATTTCTCGATCAGAACTCTTGCCCGAATGGTCGTTTAAAAATAGGTTTAGGTATCCGAAACAAAATCAATACTGCGTCCATAAATGTACCTGTAATTGAAAATTGGTCAAAATATATAATGTTCAAACTAAAATCCTGTTTTTCACTACGGAGCGTGTCTCGCTATATTTGTGGACCTTGAATAATTGACCGTTGGCTATAATTTGAATATGACCAAACGCTACATACGCACTACAATGATGTCGGTCTATGTTCCTTTTAGGGCCGTAGCAGTAGATTAAGCGCATTCCTAAGCCAGAAGCCTAAGCGTTGCAAAAGCATATTCCTAAACCTATGCCTAAGCCTAAGCTTAAGCCTAAGCTAAAAAATGTAGCTCAGAATGTAAGCCTACTCTTTTACAGACCCACCAGAAACCGGGACGGCCCTAATAGCGATGGTTCAATAATTTCACTTCCTTCAAACCTTTATTAACATGTTTTTTTAATTTATGTTTGCATTTTTGTTGTTTTTAGCTGTGTGTCTTTTATGTTCAGAAATTGTTATTGTTTTTGAAACCATAAACGAATGGCGTAGCGAAGCTGCACAAACTGCAACAATATTGTCTTTTTTATCTTGAGCCTCAGTCTGTTTTGCTCAATTATTTGTTGCATATTTTGCGCAGAGAAGCTGTGACTTGGTATTGCAGTTGGCCGGTGTAAAAATTGTGTTCGCTTTGGAAACCGATAGTCTATACCTGTAGCAATAATATTACAACCGTTTGAATGTGTTTGAAAATTACAGTTTTTAAGCTGTGGGTGGTGTTAATTTTGTACCTGTATACAGTGGGGGTACAAAAAAGGCTAATGTTCCTTTTAGGGGCGTAACAGTAGCCTAAGCATATTCCTATATTAAAGTGTAATCCCTATTCGTACGCCTAAGAGTAAGGATAGGTCAAAAACGAAGTTTGCCTATCTAAGTTTATTAATGTTATAAAAAAATACTGCATTATTGAACTTTCTGTTTACAAATTGCCGAATGTTATGTAAAGGACTAATAGTCGCTTTTTTGGCATCTGCCCCTCCTTCCAGTTCAAAAATTTTCCGACCGCCACTGGTTTACCGTAGATTAAGCGCATTCCTAAGTTTAAGCCTAAGCCTAAGCGTTGCAAAAGCGTATTCCTAATTCTAAGTCTAAGCCTAAGCCTAAGCAAAAAATGTAGTCTAGAATGTAAGCCTACTTTTTACAGACCCACCAGAAACCGGGACGGCCCTAAAAGTAACATTTGCCATTGTGCAAATAAACGTGCATGATTTTAAGCGATTTTTTCTGCCAAGTATAATAGGGCGTGGGTAATAAGAGGGGGTCCTTGTTTTGAGTCTCAATCAATAGGAGACCGTATCCCTAATAAGAGACCGTAAGCGGATAGAGTCCCTAAATCCTATTTAGAGTCCTTGACGGTCAGTTATTCCTAACTGTAGTGCATAAATGACTACAGGACCAAATAAAATTGAGTTCGAATCTTTAAGGCGTACTAAATTTTGAAAGTACATTCCTAAGTATAACCTTGCATGATCGCTCAAGCTATTGACGATAGACAAATAAACGATTCACTCAACGGATAGTTGCAGTCCTGATATATATCAGTAACGAAGGGTGGCGGAGCGTGGGCTAAAAACAAATAACAGCCCGTAACCGAATAACAAGGGGGTACCCTATGTAATTTGAATTTTGACATATTTTAGTATCGTTTCTCCCAACTGGCGAACTAAAAATGAAATATTGTACGGTTAACAGAGATGGTTTTGGTGGTAGCGCCATTATCAGTGTTCCCACACTGTAAATTCCAGTGAGTTAACTAATCAACTCAGCAAGCGAGTTAGTTATTTCTCAATTAATATTTGTAAACATTAACTCAATCTGATTAGAGTTGATCCTCATTCTGAGTTGAGCTGATTTTGGTCGAATTGATTCATTAACTGACAATGAGTTGAATTAGAATCAGAATTCTGAGTTCTGGTAGTCCTAACTCAGACTGTGTGATAGACCTCATTCTGACTTGAAATCAGCTCACAGAAATTTACAGTGCTTATGCCTAGAGTGGTACTTGCGGCTTTAATGTGATATTGGCTGATTTTTGGACAGCGTTCTTAAGTCCAACTTCATATTAAAGTATACGCTAATCATTTATTTAACCAAATTACCGCTTCTTAAAGCGTACTTAATTAAGTAAATACTTAAGTCACCAAATTTTGGAATTTGTAGTGATATGCAATATTTAATTGCAATATTAGCATATTTATCAAAAGTTTAGCATTTTGGTACAGCTTATGTTAGACGCATTTTTGAACGAAAAACCTTGACTCCGAAAACTTAATTTGCCTTCTTCCAGTTCAATCTGCGGCTATTTTGAACTCAATGTTGCGTTAAAGTGATGACGTTACTATAGTGAATTTCATTATTTTTTGGCCAATGTATAGAACACGGACGCGATAGTATAAGTATATTCCTAAGCCTATGGCAAATCCTATGCCTAAGCGTAAGATTAAGCTTATACCAAGCCTACGCCTAAGCCAAAAATTAACCTAAAGCTTAAGTTAACGTTATTCCAGCCCTACAGCCAACCGTTCCACCCCCCTGATTTTTACATACGTTTTCTTTTGCAGCCAATAACGTTACGCCACGTATATGTTGCAGGTAATCGCAACGTGTAAACGTCATCTGCGTGCATTAATACCAAATTGCACAAATGACGTAATTATGAGAATTATTTTTCACAAGGGACACGAAGATTTATACAAGGGGCATGAAAAATTTTCAAAACCTACTCGCAAAATTTCTGTATTAAATGCAGTTGATAAATTATTTGACCAAGCGTAGGCAATAACCTCTGAAGCGTATTAGCAACGCTGTGCAGTCGTCCTGCAATTTTTACTGCGCTGAATTGTAAACATTTGCATTGCACCTGCAATATAATATTAGCAATATTGTTTCTGTTGCTAACATTGTCTCGAGTGTTGTGTCACTTTTTTCCTCAACAAACATGTATTTTGTAAGCTGTTTTTAAACTTAACTGAACATTTTTTTGCTAAATTTTGCCTTTTTTTCTGTGCCGTTCGTATCGCTGGACAAAGCGTTGGTTCCGGCGTTCTGATAGCTGACAGTATATACGATGCTTCGGTTGGTCGTTTGTAAAACAATTCAACGTTGCGGTGCATACTGTAAATTCCAATGAGTTGAATACTCAGAGAGAGAATTAGTTATTTATGGTTATTTGTGAGTTAACAGTTAATAAATATTAACTCTGAGCTTATTTACTACCGGGAGAGTTGATGAATTAGCTCAGAATGAATAAAATCAATTCTTAAATTTTGAGTTCTAGAAGACCCAATTCAGAGTTTAGACCTTTCCCATCTACTAGCCCTTACTGGTTTATGGACCTAAAAACGCTATTTGGGGTATTAGTGCCGTTCAAAAAGAACGCATTAGCTACGAAAACGTTTATTTTAGAAACGTTCATGAATTTTTCCGCTGTATGAATATTTTACCCTATAAACTTTTTGAACATGAACAAAACGCAACGCATGCTGGATACATTCTTTTTTACGCACAGACTGTGCCACATATTTGCATGCAGCCATTAGAAACAACAACATAGAGCTTATCGTGTAATGTTGCGCCGTTATGAACCACTAATCACCCCATTATCTGGTTTATTCAAAATGATACTTCTGGTAAGAATAATCGTATGATGCAGCGGGCAATGTTACTGTTAGGGGCCTAACAGTAGATTAAGCGTATTCCTAAGCCTAAGTCTAAGCGTTGCAAAAATGTGTTCCTAAGCCTAAGCCTAAGCAAAAAATATGTAATCTAGAATCTGAACCTGCTCTTTTATAGACCCACCAGAAACCTGGACGCCCATAAAAGTAACACGGGCCGATGCAGCTTTAACCAGAAAATCATTTTATAAGCACGTAAATACATTTTGTTACACAACGCGCCTGTGATGTGTCTAAAATTTTGTGGTTACCAGAAATACGAGCTACACATTGTCATTACTCGACACTTTTTTAATTTTTGGTCGAAGCAAACACTCGGATCTAAGGCAAACCTAAAAGCCTAAACATAAACATAATCCTAAGTCTAAGCCTAAACTTGTCAGTCTCTATAAGCCTCGCAATCGTCTGTCTTTCCGCAGACAAACCCATATACTTGACACAACCCTTTCAATTTGTAAGCATTAACTTTAGTCACAAATTGCACGCGTTGTTAATTGTCTATTGAACGCGGTTTGATTGCATTTCGAACATAAATCAAATCCGCTTGTTCTCACAGGCGAAAAAATAAACATTTTCAGTGTTTTTAAGCGAAAAAAAGTTCGCAAAAAACACCAGTTTTTACACTTTCTCGGAGTATTTTGTCTTAAATTTAAGATAATTTTTGTGTTTTTCGATGCAGAAACATAGCGATTTTGGGGGTTTTTTACTGTGCCGCAAACGAAGTTAACAGTGGTACGACTGGCGTACAACACTACCCATATACGGTTCGTCTCCCTGCCGCGTTTGTTGTTTGATTTTGAAGCCCGCCTTGTGTTAACGCGCAGCAATGTTTATTACCTCTCAGACTGGAATGCGATTTGCAGACAGAGGTCAGGGGAACGATACGATGATACGAGAGTGTGCCGCCTAAAGGTTCACAACGGTGGCTTAACAGCTATTGGTCTTACGCTTTTAAGCTTTGTTATTTACGCGTCATTTAATGGGTGACAAAAAAGGGCTTTGCTAGGATTTACTTCGGGAGGATAATGTAAACGAAATACCTTCCTAAGGATACTCTAAGACCTGTTCAAATTGTTTTTTTCTTGTCTGGCCACAAATTTCGGGAGCTGATCTATTCAAGCTTTATCTTATTTTGTATACCTACGCAATTTACGCCGCAAAGACTATTTCTTTGTTATCTATGTATTAAAGATGGAATGCCCCACATACGTATTTTGGGCAACTTTCCATTATTACTTTGTTTACAATGAATTCTTAAATGTTCTGTGAAAAGAATATCTGCGTGAAGATGTTTTCACTATATTAAAGCTGAAATGCCTCACATACGTATTTTGCGCAACTTTCCAGAACCACTTTGTTTGCAATGAAAATTCTTCAATGTTCTGTGAAAAAAGTATCTGCGTGAAGATGTTTGTGCACACGCTAACTTGGGCGCATTGTGCACAACCGGCTGCCTAGTACTGTATTGACCCGAATAAGAGGGGGGTGATAAGAGAGAGTGGGTTCCCATTTTGAGTCCGAATCAATTGGAGTCCGTATCCCTAATAAGGTCCGTAAGCGGATAGAGTGCCTAAACCTTCTTACAGTCCATAAACGTTAATTAACCCCAATTGTAGCGCATAAATGACTCCAGGACCAAATAATTTGAGTTCGAACCTTTAAAGCGTACTTAAATTTTGAAAGTACATTCCTAAGTATAACCTTGTACTATCGCTCAAGCTATTGACACAAGACAAACGTTTTATTCAACGGATAATTGCAGTACCGGATACATATCGGTAACGAAGGGTGGCGGAGCGTGGGTTACAAATAATCAACAATCCGTAACCGAATTTCAAGGGGGCGCTACCCTCTGCAGAGGCCAAATAAATATCAGTCGTCCCCTCTTTTCGGGTCACTACAGTATATCTTACTAAAACTGTTATATTTGATGAACGTTATAATTTCAGTGTTTAGCAAGGAAAAGTTAACGTAAAAGTCATCATGTCGAGACTTTGTAATTAGCTTTCCTGCTTACCAAACACGCCGCAATATTAAGCAAACCGCTGTCATTATTAATTATACTTTTTTTGGTCAAGAACTCATTTCATTAATTCAACAATTACCACAAAACTGTTTTTTACCGTCAACTCTTTGGAATTACCACACTCACTCTCAAGCGACGTTTACCGAACCCGGCTGAGCAGGCATCAGTAGTAGTCTTGGCGAATATCAGTATATAATCGTCTTTGTTCGCGATTTTCGAACAAATCCTCTCAAACGAATCCGCACAAATCGCTGTTTTAAGCGGTCATACGACGACTTACACCCCCCGGTCAACTCTTTCTAATCGAGTCCTGAATTCGGTTCAACTGATTTGTAATTAAACCTTTGGAAAAGTTGCGTTCAAATCTATTTGAAGTAACGTTGAAAAATTATACCGAGTTTACTGTAGAGTTCGAACAGTTTCAACTTGTGACCGTAGCAAATTTACCAAAAGCAAACCGTTTGCATTGTGCGTTAAAATTGACTTACATTAAGAATCAATTGGGTTAATATCTGTTTGTGTACTTGAAATCAAGGAGATATTTGACAACAAATGGCTAAAGATCATGGTACAGCAGTAGTGGTTCGCCGTCCAAATGGATGTAAGCTTATCTTGCCGTATACTCTAAGATAAGTGCACAGGTCCGAAGCCAGCTCACCGTTCTAGGGGAGCTACAAATTCTTCAGGAGGGGCATACAACAGTTTTTGTTGACTTTTACAAACGAGGTTGAAGAAAGCTTATCTTGCCGTATACCCTATTCTAAGATAAGTGCACAGTTCCGAAGACAGCTCACATTTCTGGGAGCAACTTTTTTTCACGAGGGGCATACAAGAGTTTTGGTTGACTTTTACAAGCGAGGTTGAAAATTTTCTAGGGGAGGCCAAAATTATTCCAGGGGGGCTGTCCCTTTTTGAATATAGGCCCGTGTGCGCACTCTCGATCCAAATTTTACATTTGTGTTTTTAACTCAACCTGAGAGGTCATGGTTGTGTCGTAGGCCTGAGAGGTCATGGTTGTGTCGTAGGCCTGAGAGGTCATGGTTGTGTCGTAGGCCTGAGAGGTCATGGTTGTGTCGTAGGCCTGAGAGGTCATGGTTGTGTCGTAGGCCTGAGAGGTCATGGTTGCGTCGTAGGCCTGAGAGGTCATGGTTGTGTCGTAGGCCTGAGAGGTCATGGTTGTGTCGTAGGCCTGAGAGGTCATGGTTGTGTCGTAGGCCTGAGAGGTCATGGTTGTGTCGTAGGCCTGAGAGGTCATGGTTGTGTCGTAGGCCTGAGAGGTCATGGTTGTGTCGTAGGCCTGAGAGGTCATGGTTGTGTCGTAGGCCTGAGAGGTCATGGTTGTGTCGTAGGCCTGAGAGGTCATGGTTGTGTCGTAGGCCTGAGAGGTCATGGTTGTGTCGTAGACCTGAGAGGTCATGGTTGTGTCGTAGGCCTGAGAGGTCATGGTTGTGTCGTAGGCCTGAGAGGTCATGGTTGTGTCGTAGGCCTGAGAGGTCATGGTTGTGTCGTAGGCTACGATTTTAAACTCAAAATTCAACCGAGGCATCACGTGGCAACAAGGTTTTGTAATTTTAAAACAGTAAATGGTCTGAAAGGTTTATTTGAGAACGTGCATCGACCGTTGCGTTCTTTTATAAAGCAGCATATACCATCCTATCCTGCGTAGGTTACTATACAGCAGAAAATGCACCAGCCGTATTCCAACCCTAGCGCCGGATTAAAAGGGGGCCCGGGCGGTCCGGATCCCGGTCCTCTCACCAAAAGGGGCCTCAGAAAATTTCTAGACTTCGATGGGATCGTAAGTGACTTCTCTAAGTGTGAAATCAGAACAGTCTCTGGGCCGTAAATTTTGTTTCGTACTTTTGGTACAATTTGTTTCATTAAAATGTATCACTTTAAGCTCTGGTGTATAAAATAAATACGGTTAATATAATGATAGGCAAGTCATATGGGCCCTGGGGCGTCCTAGTCATACGGGCCTCAGACCTCGTGGTCATATGGGCCCGGGGCATCCTAGTCATACGGGCCTCAGACTTCGTGGTCATATGGGTCCCGGGCCTCCCGCCACCTTAATCCGGCCCTGTCCAACTCGCCACCTACAGATCGACAGACGGACACTCTACCACTGCGCCACACTTGCCGTGGATTTAGCTGCAATTTTATTATTGACTAAGTTAATTTACAACTAAACGCAATGTTTTTATGTTTTTTTTATTACAGACGCATCAATGTCCGCGCATTACAATTACAATTATGCGTTGGTTATACGGACCGAACGAGTTGATTATTCCGTCACAAAAGGCGGCATTCGTGTATGGATTGCGCTTGTTGTATTCATTTTAATGGTTGGCGGCTTGATAACGATCATTTCTGATGGCGATATGGCAAATTTGGCAAACGCATTAGGTATGATTTTGTTTATTTTATGGAACAAGCAAATCTAATTACAGGAGGTAAACAACGATTTCAACCAAGAGTGCATGATACAAGAGTGTACAACTATTTTCGCATGGTGCAAAATGCACCACCGGGCGTTGCGTTTTTGGATGATCCCCTTATTTAGAGGGGTTGCTGTTAATAACATCGTTGTTGCAGAAATTTTGGAATGAGATATTTCGGTTGTATCCAATCGCTTGTATACGGTGTTGATCTCGCTTGCCTACTGGCAAACAGGAGGACTGTGGGTAGTAGAGAACGGGACGTTCAGGCTTAGGCATAGACTTTGGTTCAGGTTTTGGCTTAGGATTAAGGTTAGGTTTAGTAGGCAGCTCACTATAGTTAATATAAGGGATCAAATTTTGTATAGACATGGACGGTGACGGTGATCATGATGGGATCGACGATGACGATGGCGACAACGATGGACTTCACGAAGATTCAGCGTCAAAAGCGGCCGCAGGCAGATCAGATCCTGGATCGTTGAAGGCCGGAAGTGGATCCCGACGTGGCGGCGCAGGCGGAGCCGGTGGCGGATCACAGCGACGAACGGCGGCCAAATGGGATGTGAACGACGATGGCGATGACGATGAAGCAGCGGATGACAACGAAGATGCGGATAATGAAGGTGAGCAAGGTTAGTGGAATGTCAATGCGTTTGTTTGTCAGCGGGGGCGTAGCCAAGAGTTTTTTTTGGGATGGCATAACCGCATGTAGAAGTTTTTTTTGCGAACGAGCGTTGTGAGCGAGCAAAATCTTAAAGCCCTACTAACACGTGCAAGTTTTTAATGCGAGAAGTTGCACCTGCAAATTGCACACAGAACTTGCATTTTTTATCAGTCAATGAGAAAGCGGCTGCAATAAATTCAGTAAACTTGCATGGTGGTTCACACATATGAACCTGTAAACTATATTCTTAGCAATGATTTTTTAAGGAATTATTTCCAGCTGCAAGTTTTGCGAACAGGATTTTCGACAAAACATGCAAGTACAAGTTGCAGCTGCAAGTTCTCGCAGCAAAAATTTGCACGTGTGAACAAGGCTTAAGCCTATACAAGTATCTTTATCCGTTTTTTCTAAAAATGTTGGCAGTTGATATTTCTCAATTTGGAGTAGTATTCGCCGATGCTTGTCATTACTATTTTTATGTTTATGTTTTGTGTTTTAATTTTTTGTCTCAAATTTCGTCTGAAACCATTAGAATTAGGTTCAAACTACTTTATTATGAAAAAATCTAAATTTTGTATATCAACAATTTAAACTTTCCGATGGTGCCACTGGTTTGATTTTTCTTTAATTTTTAGAAGAACCAAAACCCGCATCTCGACGTCACATTCCGCGTTCTCTGTCATCTGCCGCAAAGAAATCAAAACGCCACGTTACAGATGATGATGATGATGATGAAGGCGATGACGGAGACGATTCTGACCAAGGTATGAGTCATTTTTCATAATAACATGTGACATGCGATTGCATACAAGCCAAAAACGTCATTCTGATGCTGCACATCGGTAAAAACATTGATGCATATTTAGTGCCTTCAAATGCAACAGCAGTAAAACATGGAAGAACCAAGAAACTTGTATATTATGTAGAGGTTCTTATAAATCATAAAAAGAAAAACTCACCAGCTGATTGTGAGACGGCGTCGGACTGAGATTCTGTCGGCAATGGATCTCGGGATCGGAACCTCGAAAGAACGCCTGTCATTTGAGTGGCAAGCACTCAGAACTAAAACCCGTCATACTGTAGCCTACCTAACTACACCATGTCACAATTTTCGCCACTCCTGCCAGTCGACTGAATTACGCTTTGGGATGCGGGTATGTTTTAGCGGCGAGCTCAATCTAATGGAGTCGTGTGCAAGATTTTATGTCGTACGATACACTGTAAATTCCAATGAGTTGATTAATTCTCAATTAATATCAGTAGTGAGTTGATTAATTAACTCAGAATGAATTGAATCAACTCAAAATTCTGAGTTCTGATAGTCCTAATTCAGACTGAGTGATTCAACGCATTCTGAGTTAAAATCAACTCAGTGAAAATTAACAGTGTTCAGAGTCATTCATGTGAGTTCTTCTTCAACTCCAGTTCAGTGTGAAAAATTCTGTATTAATTTGTTCAGATTTGCTCAAAGAACCCGATAAAGACGACGATGGTTAGTTGAGAGCACCGTTGTTATTTTCAATGAAACCAATAAAGCTCAACTCATGCGTGCCAGTTTTGGTCGCGAGAAACTTTAACGCCGTCAGGCCGTGGCTGTATTAATGAAATGACTCGAGACTCGTGTTGAATTCGGAAATATAGGGCACCTTTTTAAGGATGCGCCATAGTTGTCGTACAGTGCCGTTCGTCACCGCCCGTCACCACACTGTATCGTACGTGAGTTTCTCTCGTACAATACTGTATGCTGACGAACTGATACGGACAAATCCGGACTTCATCAGAAGAAATAGAGCCAAGGAACGCCGAAATACAACATCATAACGTCCAACACCGTAGCTACTGCTCCGAGCCATCCATATTTGTTGGTCTGCTAGACTGTGCAACCAACCCAATTGCGTCTAAACACCATTAGGTCTTTCTAGTCGACACCGGTCTATTAGTTACTAATCACCTGGTCATATGACCGGCTTGCGTCTCTTGCTATCAAGCGGTGCAAGACGAAACGTAATTAAAACCGCAGCGTCGCTTAACTGAATTAGCTATGTAAGCATTCTATTTATTAACCTGCAACACTTTTGCAGTTGTGTCATTTGAAAACGTATCGCTATGAAACTTGTGGCACATGTTACTTTAAGGGGCGTCCAGGTTTCTGGTGGGACTATAACAGAGTAGGTTTAGATTCTAGATTGCATTTTTGGCTTAGGCTTAGGCTTAGACTTACGCTAAGAACTCATTTTTGCAACGCTTAGGCTCAGACTCGGGAACTCATTTTTACAACGCTTAGGTTTAGGCTTAGGCTTAGGAATACGCTTAATCTACTGTTTACGCCCGTCAAAGTAACATTGGCCAAACATGTGACAGCCGCTTGAACTAAAGTTTGAATTGTGTGTTTTAGAGTTGCTCAATGGTCAAGGCGATGAAGACGATGAAAATGACCAAGATATCGATGCAGAAGGTATGTTGTTTTATAACAATTATAGTCGTTTTGCTGTAAATATGGACCAATGTATCGAACAGGGCCGCAACTATAAGCATATTGCTAAGCCTAAACCTAAGCGTAAAAATCAACTTTTACCTAAACTTAAGCCTAAGTCTAAGCATAAGCGTACAAGCAAACAAAATTAGTCTAAAGCTTAACCTTACACTATTGCAGTCCCGCAGAAAACCGATTCGCCCTGATCTTTACATGGGTCTAAATATGGCATAGTAGGCCAACGTTACTTTGACGGGCGTATTAACAGTAGATTAAGCGTATTCCTAAGCCTAAGCCTAAGCGTTGCAAAATGTGTTCCTAAGCCTAAGCCTAAGCCTAAGCGAAAAAATGTAATCCAGAATCTAAACCTACTGTTTTATAGACCCACCACAAAACCTGGATGCCATTTAAAGCAACATGGGCCACATAGTGTATAGTGGTACGCCGCATTTTGCACTATACAACAGAAACAAGTGAAATATTTTGCAAAACAGTAAACAAATCCGGCACTGCTTATAAAGGAGGCTTTTTCTGTTCAGAAATGTTACCAAAACGCTCAGGCACAACTTAATCAGGCCCGTAGCCAAGTCACCTTGCTAGGAGGGGGGCAAAAATTTTCTAGGAGGGACATTCAAAGGTTTTCAATGACTTATATGCAAGATTGGAAATGTTCTAGGGGGTGGCAAAATTTTTCCAGGGAGGCACTGAGCCCCCCCCCCCCGGCCGCCCGTTGGATACGGGCCCGAACTTAACACCTGCAGTTTGCAATTGTTTGAGAAGACATAAGTGGATACCTTTGTCTGTCAGGGCCAATGTATAGAACTTAGTCGTATTATAGTAGTATAAAGCCTTTTCCAAAGCCTAAATCTGTGCGTAACGATGAGCTTATACATAAGCTTTAAGCCTAAAGCAAAAAATAGTGTAAAGCTTAAGCTTATTCTATTGCAGTCCCACGGAAAAAATTTCGCCTCTAATCTTTACATGGGCGTCTGTAAAGAAACAAATCTTAGATACTTGACGTTTTGACCAATCAGTTGCGTTACAACCAAGTTTGGTACCACAGCTTATATGCTGTAAATAATAAATACAGCAATGGCAGATACACAAGTATCATCTTATTTGACCGATTGCAACTTAACGTTTATGACTCAAAAGAACGCAAAGTTGTGCTGCAACTATTACTGCTACTGTCACCATGGACAATAGCAATATTTGCAAAATTGAAAAACTCAATGGGACGTTTTAAAGCACAGTTTGGACTGTATTTTCAATGACATGGCGTAATCTTATTAGCTGAATCATTATCGTAACATTAAATTTAAATTTCAACACATTTTCGGTTTTGTTTCAACGACGATATGCTAGTGTTGAGTTAACGTAGTTGGGTTTGTGTTAACAAGCTTGTTTTGTTACTGTTAACCTCTATTCACACGTGCAAGTTTTTGCTGCGAGAACGTAGCAACTGCAACTTGTACTTGCAAGTTTTGTCGCAAAATCCCGTTCGAAAAACTTGCAACTGTAAATAATTCATTAAAAATCATAGCCAGGAATTTAGTTCACATGTGCGAATAACCATGCAAGTTCAGTGAATTTATTGCAGCCGCTTTCTCATTGGCTGATAAAAACATGCAAGTTCTGCGTGTAATTTGCAGCTGTCAAGTTATCGTAGCAAAAACTTGCACGTGTGAATAGGGCATTAATCGATTAAGTAGTGTGCTTTGTAGATTATTATTGCAGAAGTTTATCTTTTAATTTAAACATATAACTACTATCTCGTGGGGCCCCATGTGGTAAAGCAGGGTGGATTTAACCGCGTATAAGGCAGGCCGGACATATATGGGGCTAAAACGGAACAAGAATGATAAGATTAATTTGTTCGAGTTTGAAATTCGGACCTCAAAAATAATTTCGGCAGATTAATGGTCTACAATATTTAGTCGTTTGTCAAATGTTTTGAAGTCGCCGCTTGCTAATTCAGCTTCAAGCTGTACTGAAAAAATAACAGTTTACATTATTTTTGATTAGTCTTAGGCTTACGCTTAGGCTTAGGAATACGCTTAATCTACAATTACGGCCCTAAATGTAACATTGGCCTGAAAGTCAAACACAAAAATCGCTAAAATGTTGTTAATTGCTTCGTTATATAACAGCAAGTTTGCTGGAAAAAATGGCTATTCTCAGCCTCTGACTTAGCTTACGGTAATTCAACTCGATGTTTTATCAATGTGCAATCAGGAATGCGATTTCTAAGTTAATTTCTGGGTTTCTGTAATCTTACTTATGTTATAAATTAATTAAGTCGCCGACTTAAGTAAATACTAATACTTTTAAGCAAAAACATACCACAAAACGTGAGCCATTGTTATAACAAAAAAGTCAAAGTTTTGCTTTATATTAAGAAAGCCCATATGAGTCTACAATTTCAATGCGATCAAGATATGCATGACTGAACTGTGAATCCGTAATATATCAAATTTACTAAGCGACATAAGTGTTTAACTTAACTTACAAATCTTTTGTAAACGACAAAATGGTTAAGTAATTACTTTTATTCACGAACTTATAAGGACTAAGTCGTACTTAAGTAAGATTTCAGAAATCCAGCCATTATCGCTTTCATATGAAACATTACAAAAAATAAAACACAAAACTTAACAAATATTCGCTAAATATTTCAAAACACCAACGCTAATTTGTATTTTTTACAACTTTTGGTGAGGGTTTTGCACATTTGCGAGGTTCACGTTATAACCGGGCGCATCTTGGGACACGTTTTGTAATGTCATATAACATTCGACTTTTGTCTGTTGACCCGATATAAGAGCCCGAATTTTAACGTTGCTGTCGAATCAACATGGGACAAACCGTGTCCCGCCTGCCCCGGTTATAACGTGGATCCCGCATTAGCATATATATTTATGCATGCATACAGATATATTGTATTTTTCGTTTTTTTATGTTTTTATATTTATGGGTTGAAGTAGAAACAAC
This sequence comes from Enoplolaimus lenunculus, assembly GCA_030248215.1. Classification (NCBI taxonomy): domain Eukaryota; kingdom Metazoa; phylum Nematoda; class Enoplea; order Enoplida; family Thoracostomopsidae; genus Enoplolaimus; species Enoplolaimus lenunculus. The sequence continues at coordinate 27,739 of JASANG010002652.1, forward strand.
TTGATTTTGGTTCAAAATCATCGGTTTTTGGTTTGATTTTTATTAACCATTAATTTAGGTTACGCTGATGACGACATTAAAGTTAAGTTACGTCGCTCAAAACGTACGATCTCTTTGTCGAAACCTGACAGGCAGGCAACAAAATTTAAACAAGCAGCACCTAAAAAAGACCAAGAAGACGGTGTCGCTAGTTCTAGCGTTCGTTATCATCGTGTGAAAGGTGGTCAAACGAAAGCAGAGCGGGCCAGAAGCGAAAAACAACGCGAACGTCGGGATGAGCCGTGTGAGTCTAGCACTCGACATCGGTCTGGGGTCCCTCTGGCGACGGGAGACGTACGATACTACCGGGTTCGAGCGGGTAATTCACGAGACGCCCAGGGTACAAAACATTGTGACTCAAGTTCGACGGAAAAATCACACATCAAAACAAAGAAACGCGGCGGACATCACGAACCGGACATCCGTTATCACAGGCGGAAAGGTGTTAAACCGGGTGAGATATAAAACTGTTTGCAATCTATGCTAATATTCTCAAATGTGTGTAGCTCCTAGTCACAATTGGTGATAGTTCTTCTAAATTTCGACCAATGTAAAAATCAGGAGCGGGACGTTTTTGTGCATGACTGCAATCGAGTAAGCTTAATCGTTTGACTATATTTTTTGCTTAGGTTTAGGCTTAGGCGTAAGCGTAAGCTCATTATTACGCTTAGGCTTTGGCTTACGCTTATGCTTAAACTTCTGCAACGGTCTTGTTCTGTACATTGGCCTAAATTTGGAACCAGTCTAAGGAAAAATTGAAATTTCGCACGTTTTTTTGCAGTCCGCTCTCGGATAATGTCTTGTTTCAAAACCTATATACTAAACTGATGATAGGTGCTGCGCACATTTGAGAATTACGGTTACTGTCTCTAGTCATATTGTTTTGGATTTGTTTAGAGTTCAGATTTATAATACACTTTATATGCCCGAACCCGTTTATATAAGCCTTAAAATATAGAACAGAAAATCATTTCAATTTCATACACTTCGTTATATCGAATTTCACTACACCGCAATTTGTCTAAAAAAATGAGTCAAAAATAAAACGCAATTTTAAAACGCGAAAATTGTTTTGAATTTTGAACAAAATTAAATTTAATGGCATATTTTTGTGCGAATGTAACTTTGCTTGAATTTGTCATTTTTATTAAGTCCTTCCATAAATTCAGCCGACACGCAGAAATCGCTGATTTTGGACTGCCAAATATAGCTGTTGTACACTGCTCACCAATATATTTAGGTTTAGGTTCATGCTTATAGGTGTAGGCTTATGCCTGGCATTCGGAAAAGTTTAACGTAAGCCTTAAACAGAAAATCGTTGTCAAAACTGTTATCAAAGCCTAAGCCTAAGGCTAAGCCTAAGCCTAAGCCTAAGGCTAAGCCTAAGCCTAAGCCTAAGGCTAAGCCTAAGCCTAATGCTAAGCCTAAGCCTAAGCCTAAGCCTAAGCCTAAGGTTAAGCCTAAGCCTAAGGTTAAGCCTAAGCCTCAGGCTAAGGCTAAGGCTAAGCCTAAGCCTAAGCAAAGCCTAAGGCTAAGCCTAAGTCTAAGGCTAAGCCTAAGCCTAAGCCTAAGGCTAAGCCTAAGTCTAAGGCTAAGCCTAAGCCTAAGCCTAAGCCTAAGCCTAAGGCTAAGCCTAAGTCTAAGGCTAAGCCTAAGCCTAAGCCTAAGCCTAAGCCTAAGTCTAAGGCTAAGCCTAAGCCTAAGCCTAAGCCTAAGCCTAAGCCTTAACCTTAATACAAGCGGAGGTAAAATGTACTAGTGCCTCAAATTTTTATTCTTCTTTCATATCTTGCCACGTGTTATGCTATACGTATTGTAGTTTTCTCAAAGTACTGTTGCGTTTTAATTAGCGTTAAGTTTGCGTTTTGAATCAAAATATAACTCCTGTGCTCTACGACCCGTATTCTCAAACGTGTGAATCGTGCGTAACCAGTTGACGATAGGTCTTGTAACTTTCGAATCAGTGAATGCTAGCGCTCAAAATTCAGCACATTTTTCGTATATGATTTACTCGACTTCTGTAACAATTTTGCGTTTAACTACTGCAACAGTTAGGAAGATTGAAAACCGATTACTAACTGATGGTAGTTGCTATACACATTTGAGAATATGGGCCCTATTAACGGATGAGAAGGCATCTGGACTAATCATTTTAACCGAATAATAATTTTCCGCAAATGAATTCGGGCATAGCAAAATTTGGTCGTGTTCCGATGAGTGACACAAGGCTCATTGTAGTATAAGGAATATTACCACTGTTATTTTGAGTGCAACCGGAGGTGAAAATACCGAATGTGAAGATCAACAAATTTTGCCGTAGCTGGAGGTGAAACAAAATTAAATAAATAAAAATTATTTAAATGTTGCTAAACGTTAGCGGAGAGTTTTTCTGTGGGACTACAATAGAGTAGGCTTAAGCTTTGGACTAATTTTTGCATGGCATACGCTTAGGAATACCACTATCTGCTGGAATCGTTTTGATCTTAATTCCGATTCAAAACGAGTTTCGATTGCGATTGCACAATCTGATCGGAATCGGAATTTTGAAATGTTATTTTTAATTGCGCTTGTTGTGATACGTTACATAAAAATTCTGTATTATTTATCTATTAAATTGCTTTCGATAAGTTACTTTATCAATAATTGATTGTAGTTTAGCTTTTACACAACCAAAAATTATCGCCAATTTGTTCACGCGACCTGTTTGAAAATTGGTGCCAGCCAAAAGACACCCTAAATCGACATTATATATGTCAATACAAATTATTCCTATTCTCACAAAATTAGTAGTTTACTGTTCCATGTCCGGTATAATCCACTTCCGCTTTGCACCCTGATTCTAGCTTTTAAAGTAAAAAGATAGTTTTAGACGTTTAGATTTTTGTTTCTTTGTCTTTGTGTGCTGTATTGTATTTCTTGTATTCGCTTTTACTTACACTGTTGTGATTTATAATGGTGAAATAAAACAATATTTTCTTATTGTTTTTAGTTGTTTTATCTGTGACATTAACTGGTATGCAATAGTAACTTATCATTCATTTAAGTTGGCAACTGCAGATATTTGCAGAAACGCATTCATATACTGATTGTATATATTTTTGAGTTTACTGCGAAAATCGACACCGGTACCGTTCAGGTCATCAGGAAAATTGAAACAGAGCGTTTTGGTTGTTGTAGGACTCCGATCCTTTCGTAACTTTGCGACAAAATCAACTGCAAACACTCGTAAGACGGAATCCGTATCTGAGGATAACTTACTTTCAATTGCGGACGCCGATGACGAAACTTCGCTTCCATACACAGGCAATGGATTGGTTGACGACGTGGAACACAGACGGATCAGCGTATGGAGTTTGACCAAAATGCCCATTCATAAAGATAAACGTGGCCGAGTAACCGAACCAGAAACGGTTAATATTTTGACGCGAAAACGAAAATTTCAAAATCGTACAAAAATCAAATCGACAGTTGTTGCGGTTACGTGGGAAAAGGTCGCTTCAGCGTGAGAAAACCGACATAAATACACTCGTTTGACTTGTTTCGGCGTGGAATTTGACAAAATCACTCAAACATAGACGGCGGTTGTCGGAACAGGGGTGTATTTAGGACTTTGACCAGAACAAAATGAAAATTTCAAAATCGAAGAATAAAAGCGACAGTGTTGTGGGTACGTGGGAAAACGTCGCTTCAGCGTGGGAAAATATACGCAACACAACACTGAGGGCTTATAACCAAATGTGGGTCAGCGTATCGAGTTTGACTAAAGTTGCCTATTTACAAAAACAGACGTAACCTGAACCTAAATTAGTTTGGATTTTGCCAACCAAACCAAACTTTGACAATGTACCATAAAGTCACAGCGGCACTTTTTTTTCAACTTCCGGAAAATTGTAATTTCGGTTGTACCCTGATTGTGGCGTATCAGAAACAGGTTCTATACGAAACCGAAACAGGTTCTATGTTCTGCTCAAATCGGCGTCGAATGCTTTAAAAGATGTGCAATTCGTTGACGATCCATAAGTTGTACAAAAGAACTCGCTTATTCAAAAATTTAAATTAGAATTTGGTTTAAAATTGTTCGCACGTATGCGTTGTCAATGTTTAGAATTGCGGTTATTTCGCTTTGTATACCTTTATTTGGTGTGGTTATTTTCATCATTTAGGTAGAATTACTGTGCAATATAGTTTTTATAAAATCGGTATTACCTTGAAGCTGTATGCCACACACTCAAACAATTACTTGGTACTCAAACCACATCGTCGGAGACCTGTCTGTATCCAGTGAAAATCTCAATTTAGCAATAAATATGGGCAGGAGTTCGTAATTTTATTACGGCGAGAACGGAAGCCTAAACCTGTAGCAGGCATAGACCATGAGATTTTTGTGTTGGTACCTGCGGAAACAGAATATGACAACGACAAAAACAGCAATAAGAAACAGCAACAAAAAAAGCAACAAAAATAGCAGCAAAAATGACAAAAACACAAAAACGCAAACAGCAATAACAAACAGCAACAAAAATAGCAACAAAAATAGCATCAAAAACAGCAAAAAATAGCAAAAAAACAACAAAAACAGCAACAGGAACAAAACAACAAAATAAACAAAAAACAACAACAAAATAGCAACAAAACAACAACTAAATAGCAACAAAACAACATCAATACAACAAATATTGATATTTAACTTAAAAAAACAGAATATGACAACGACAAAAACAGCAATAAGAAACATCAACAAACAGCAACAAAAATAGCAACAAAAATAGCATCAAAAACAGCAAAAAATAGCAAAAAACAACAACAAAAACAGCAACAGGAACAAAACAACAAAATAACTAAAAAAACAACAACAAAATAGCAACAAAACAACAACTAAATAGCAACAAAACAACATCAATACAACAAATATTGATATTTAACTTAAAAAAACAGAATATGACAACGACAAAAACAGCAATAAGAAACATCAACAAACAGCAACAAAAATAGCAACAAAAATAGCATCAAAAACACCAAAAAATACCAAAAAAACAACAACAAAAACAGCAACAGGAACAAAACAACAAAATAACTAAAAAAACAACAACAAAATAGCAACAAAACAACAACTAAATAGCAACAAAACAACATCAATACAACAAATATTGATATTTAACTTAAAAAAAACAGAATATGACAACGACAAAAACAGCAATAAGAAACATCAACAAACAGCAACAAAAATAGCAACAAAAATAGCATCAAAAACAGCAAAAAATAGCAAAAAACAACAACAAAAACAGCAACAGGAACAAAACAACAAAATAACTAAAAAAACAACAACAAAATAGCAACAAAACAACAACTAAATAGCAACAAAACAACATCAATACAACAAATATTGATATTTAACTTAAAAAAACAGAATATGACAACGACAAAAACAGCAATAAGAAACATCAACAAACAGCAACAAAAATAGCAACAAAAATAGCATCAAAAACAGCAAAAAATAGCAAAAAACAACAACAAAAACAGCAACAGGAACAAAACAACAAAATAACTAAAAAAACAACAACAAAATAGCAACAAAACAACAACTAAATAGCAACAAAACAACATCAATACAACAAATATTGATATTTAACTTAAAAAAGAGCTTTAACAACCCTTAACTTAGCGGTGCAGTAGTGACAGATCCGGTAACTTTTGGCCAGGGGCGCAATCTTTAATAGTGAGAAAACATTGCGAGCGAAGCGAACGAGACGCCAAACGCAATATCAGTCCACAATATTGATATAAATGTTTGGTTTTGGGTCGCTCTGCTGGGATATCTGATTTCCTTACAGGAGTGGGGACACGGCTTCGCTGACCAAACTTTGCTTGCACGGTACAGTTTGTTAGTAATATTGTTGGGGGGTCACAAATCGTGACGTTTTAAGCTATGATTACTATAGCGTAACAGCTTGTGATTTATTGCAATATTTTTAAAACTTAAATTGCACGGTTTGCATGCAATAATTATTAGATTAAGGGTTGCGCTATACTTTTGTTGACGTCCGACGCCGTCCGTCACGCTGAGTCACGGTCCGGCGCTTTCCGCTAATCGTACGGTGCCGTTCGTTACCCGTACAGCGCCGTCCGTCACCGTCCGACGCCGTTCGTACACCGTGTGGTATCGTCCGCAACTATTAACTGCTGTGCGAAGTATAGCGTATCCCTAAGTCCAAAGTTTTGGCCAATGTATAGAACAATGGCGGAACAGTAGTATAAGCATATTCCTAAGCCTAAAGCTGAAGCGTAAGAATGAGCTTATACCAAAACCTGAACCTAAAGCCTAAGTAAAAAATGATCCAAAGTTTAACCTTACTTGGTTCCAGTCTCACGGAAAAACTTTCCTCTTCTGATCTTTACATGAGCCAATGTTTTGAATTACTCCATTACATTACTGAGTAAATATTAACCAGAATCTGTGTTTATTTCTAGCTAGAATTGGTGCCGGGGTCAATTTCTTATAAAACAGTTTAAGTTTTGGCACTACTTGATTATTTTTGTGGTCTTGGGATTGTGATGTTGCTTTAATTGCATAGAACTTGAGGGTTTCAATAAAAATACACGTTGTACAGGGCTGTTCTTACACCGTAAAAAATGGTGATTCAAATTGATTCTTTTCGAAGTAGGCTCTACGAGACTACAGAAACAGAGTCAAATTCGACTCCGTCTAAGTGAAACGTGCGACTCAATGAGTCGAGTTTGACTCCGTTTGTGCAGTTCCTAAAAGCCTTGTCGTACACAGTCAATTTGTTTCTCCATTTTTTTGCAGTGTAAACTAACTCGATTTAAGCTTAAGCTAATCTGTAGTTGTATTAATCTTATTAAATAGTTTAACTAAACTAACTTGAAACTTTACGCTTAAACTTGATTGAAATCTTACATATTTTTAGTTTAAACTAAACTTAATTGAATTTTAAAAATGATATACCAGAATTTGAAAGATACTTTGAACCTACACTGAGTGCGTATCTCTGTGGACTAGGACAGTCGGCACGACTTCAGTTCAAAGATTAAAGGACCATATCGTGAATCGAGCCTTGGGCTCTTGCAGTCGAGTCAAGCATGCTACCACTACACCTTGCGGTCGATTGCGGCAACTGTATGTTCCGGTATATATGCACATTGAGACTACAGTGACGGGCAATTGTGTCTAAACATCTCGAGGTCTCTTCTAGTGCACATCTATAACCCTTAACTGTGCAACATATACCAAGATAGGCTGAATTAAACAACAGACTTAATAATTAGTGAAATATTGTCAAATAACTGTATATTTTCTTGCAGATACAAAGTTTTTGTCCAGCATCTTTAACTCAAATCGAAATTTAGATTAGCAAACTCGTGTTAAGCTTAAATAGTGTCACACTGTAAATTCCACTGAGTTGATTTTAACTCAAAATGAGTTGAGGCCACTCAAGCGCCTGAGTTCTGAATTAGTCGTTTTAAAACGTAGAATTCTGAATTGATTGAACTCATTCTGAGTTAAGTAATCATTTGAGTCGGAGTTAAATCAGCTCAGAGCGAGTTGATATTTGGTGTAAATTAACTCAGAAATTCGCTCTCTGAGTTGATTAATTAATTTTTTTAATTTGACAGCGGATTAAAGCTGCACTGAAAATGGTACTGTAATAGGGGCAAAACGCGAACCCTACATAAATCAGCAACAAATGCCTATACTAAAAATTCAAAGTGAATGTCTTATATTCCGCGAACATAAGTACAATAAAGTAAGGTGTCAGGATTTTTGATCGTAAGCAAATTTAAAGTTATTTTTAAGTCTGTTCAAGCTCTGTTCCACGCTGCGAAAAATGAAAGATTAATTTCAGCGTTAAACTATTTTCAGATCTTTTCTAAATTTTACTAAAACGCAATAATATTTTGTGCTTGGAAACGAAGGCGTATACAGATTGAGAGATCGAAATAATGGGCCCAAGTATACAGTAGGGCCGGATCGTTTTCCGGCGGGGCCATAATATAGTCAGTTTAAGCGTTAGACTAATTTTTTGCTTAGGCTTAGGCTCAGGCTTAGGCTTAGGCTTAGGAATAGGCTCATCCATACGCTTAGGCTTAGGCTTAGGCTTAGGAATAGGCTCATCCATACGCTTAGGCTTAGGCTTACGCTTAACAATATGCTTATACTACTGTTCCGGCCCTGTTCTATAAATGGGCCAAATAATGTATCCCATGCCCGTTTCAAATTTTCGGTGAGACGACAAAAAAGCACAACCAAACAGTCTTTATGATAACCTTCTTGTTTAGGTCAAAATAAGTTTCTTATAAATGAGGTTATACGCTCTCGAACTGAAATCCTCTATACGTGTCTACTTGACAAACCAGTGGATTGAAACAAGCGCTAGTGAACCCGAAAAGCCAGTTTCATTCGATATTTTTGCGTGTCTTGTAAACCAGTTGACTGAATCAAATGACGCACTGCTGTATTAAACGTATCAACAAAAAAATAAAAAAATTGTAAGGTAAGGACCTTGCCATTTATCAGTAACAAAACTGACACCGTCTGAAAACAATGACGAGTAGAAAATAGCCGATTTTCAATTTTTTAATCAGGCCAAAAATAAATAAATTTTTCTTTGGTCAAATTTTGCTAATTTTTTTCGCTTTCATTGCTTTCCTTGTAGTTGACGTCTATTTTTCTTGTTTCCCTGTTTTCGACTTTTGAACCAGTCACTGTTGAGGCTACAATATTCAGCACAATTTTTGCACATGATTTGTTCTTGTCCTGTACCAATTTTGAGTTCAACAGCTGCAATCGTTAGTGAGTTAACGTATTACTAACTGGTGATAGTTGCTATATACACATTTGAGAATATGCGAGTAGCTCTTCAAACAAACTATACACTAAAAATTTGCATAGCTGTCATTAAAATCAAGCTCAAAATGCAAGCAAAATTTAAAACCGAACCAGTTTCTGGTTCTATATTTTGAACACATATCAGACTGCCATATGGTAATCGGTGCTACACACATTTTGAGAATACAAGGGCTAAAATTTCAGTGCTATCAAAAATTCCACGCAAATCAAGCCCGCCAACACCATCTGACTCGGACACGTTTGTCACACATGACGTCACTGCACCAGACGGACATTGTGACACGTCACCAATGATGACGTGTGCCAACGAGACACCAACTCAGCCGAAAGTTTCCCAACTCAAGATGACAACTGATGACGGTGAACGATGTGCTGGAAAAAACTCCGAACGCAACAACGAAGCAGACAGAAACAGCCGTAAGAAATATCGGCAAACAAACGGCGAAATCAATGAAAATCATTATTGGAAAGCGTCGATTACCAGTCGAGATGATAACAAAATACGACAAGCGCTGGACGAAGCTGACAGTTTGCTGGCTGAGGTACCATCCGATAATTAGGCTCGAACCTAAAGTAGAAAGGGGGGCAATTGGGCTCATCACTCCCTAGGAAAGATTTTATCAAACCCCTCGAAAAGTTATAATCTTGTGTGTAACTTTAACGAAATGAATACACCTGTGTTACAATTGTAATGCAAGACCCCCCAAGCAAGATGAGCTGGTTATATGTCTGGTTTAAAGCCATGGATTCTTAAGCGTCACATTAATTGCTTGACCCCGTATTGTTTTGTGTATAAGTCTATTTTTCCTACCATTTTGTAAACAGAGACTAACTTGCTAACGTCATTGATGGACACCAATGAAGTCTTGGGCCACTTGTGGAATAATACACTGTAAATTGCAGTGAGTTGATTTTAACACATGAGTTGCATCGCTCAGTCTGAGTTAGGACTATTAGTACCCACAATTGTGAGTTTATTCAACGCCTTGTAATTTAATTCATCAACTCTTCCAGAGTCAACTTCGACTTATACAGAGAATAAACTGAACTGAGAGTAAGCTAAAGTTCTACTGTTACTAAGCTCAGAAATAACTAACTTTCCGTCTGAGTTGATTAATTAACTCACTGGAATTTAGAGTGTAATAGTTATCCTTTTTTATACCTTAAAACGAAAAGTCAACTACTTGAGTATTCTGGTCAATTGTTGCAATCAATTTCTTTCATTTTGGGCAAAATAGCGCAACCCTAAACTCGCCATTTACAGCTTTGCGAACATGTTCCATATTCTGAAATGCATATAACACCTATCACCAGTTACACTGTAAATTCCAGTGAGTTGATTTTAACTCAGAATGGAGTTGAATGCACTCATCTGTAATAGGATTATCATAACTCATATTAATTCTGAGTTGATTCTACTCATTCTGATTTAATTAATCAACTTCCCCCGAATCAGCTCAACTCAGAGTGAGATAAAGTTAACTGGTATTTACTCAGAAGTAACTAACTTTACGTCTGAGTTGATTAATTGACTCATTTGAATTTACAGTGCAGGTGAGACACACATTTGACAATACGGACTCGTATTTCAGAACAATCTAAATCAAGCGTTGTCGGCGTTTCTGCAGTTGACTCACACTTACAAACGTAGTCCGCGTAGTCATTACGGATTGGCACAAACGTTGGATCGCCTGTCGGAACAACAACAATCAAACAGTTTGCTAGAAGAATCACTGAAGGAATATGAGAAGGTAGTTTTCATTTGGCTTGTTGTGACAACTTCCGTATGTGCCATCGAACGAAACGTGCCGCCGGAAATGCCCAGGGTTACATTTTGTACTGCACACATTTCGATAGTTGCACACTCTTAATGGGGTCGACACCTGATGGCATGGGGTCGACACCTGATGGCGTTTCACGTCCAAAATTTTTGTTTACAAATTGATAACGTATTCCCTACAGCAATAAACGTGCGTGTGAATAGTTCGTGATTTCGGTTACCGGTTGAAACCACCAACTCCACGTTTAGGTCCGTTTTCGAATGACGTTATATCGCTCTGGTTCAGCAGTGCAGTCAGTTTCCCTTTATATTCTTCCCAACACGTTAGTAAAGCTATACAAGTAAAGCACAAGTACCGATATACACAAGTATTATGCTTATCCTGCCGAACTTATTCAACGGAATGTGCCGAACTTTCCTTTGTTTCAAGTGCATTCCGCACGTCAACTACGATACGCTTACCCTGTTGTTCCACTAAGTCACTAGCTCACACCGTATAACACCAAATGCAAACTTGGAGCCGGGGACTCCCTTAAGGTGTGGATTTAGGTTTTGGTTTTAGTTTTATTTTAGTTGTTAGAGTGAAATATATTTACGAGTGGCGCAGCCACCTACAGTGCGCACTACCGTAATCCATAAACGTTTTTATCGCGTTTAGATTTCCGTTAAGCAACCTGAACGTAGGTTTAAGATTAGGCTTAGGCTTAAGCCTATAGCTTTACGTCCATACTTCGACTTAGACTACAGTGTTAGACTTATGCTTAGTCTTGGCTCTTGGCAGTAATCTTGCAGAAGGCAAAGTGTACACCATCCGAGGCGACCACAGAACAGTGCTAATTTTAGCTGATCAGGCTAAATTTTAGGTTCTGCGTCTAAGCAATGTCCCTGTTGCGTTGTTCAAGAATGCCGCTGACCGTTTTGTTGACCGTGGTCGATTTAGAGGTTGGGACAACTTGGTTTTTTAGATCATAATTGTCTCCTGATAGCGTCTTAAGGTTTGACCTAATGCGGCATTAACGTCATGACTGGGACAGCCCGGAACACGTTTTGGCCGTGCTGATTCGACGCGTCAACATAAAATGTTGTGGTCTAAATAGCTGTTATGTAGACAAAATATGAATGTCGCATTACATTGGCTTACCAATCCCGTGTCTGCAGTAATCATCGTATGCAAACAGCAGTATGTCACATGATACCGCGGGACTTTTATGGGAATTTTAAAATTCTACCGAATATCACATGATATTGTGCAGGACAATGCAATTTTCGCGCACAAATAATATAATAAAAAGTCAGTTAATGTAGCTATTAAGTCATTTCGAATACTGAATTAGCTTCAATTTCTCTGTTTCTGGCGGAAATTTTGCCTATATTCCCTAGTACAAATAATTCAAACTTTAAATTTTAATATTTTATGACATTCTATAGAACATTTAAGCTAGACTACCACAACCGTACAAAACAAGTCATATGACACATCAAGATAGCAGACAGTTCAAGTTTTTTGAATTTGATAGCGGATCAACGTGCGGACAAAATGTTACCCACTATTGTAATAGTGACAAAACGTGTATATATTCCAGGTTGCTCCAGTTAAAACGTGAACCCCGCATAAGACTGCTAGCATGTCGAAGTGAAATCCTAAGCCTAAGTGTAAGCTTTTAGCATAATGATGGGGGGCAACTTGTCCAGTAGACGATGTTTCAAGAGGGGGGTACAACCTATGCGAACCATGAAACTTTATCTATCAGGCAACAAATTGCTCCGCTTGTAATTTAATTTAGGATTATTGCATGTGACAGCGACACCCTTCTAAACAAAGAGTGGGAGGGGGGTCGGCCAAAAACGCAACGCCCGGTGGTACATTTTGTACCATGCATAACCTAAAGAGTAGCAACTTTTGTATCATGCACTCTTGATATTCTTAAATAAGTCAACCATTTAAAACAGTTTACGAATAAAGGCCCATGTAAAGATCAGGGACGGGACGTTTTTCTGTGACACTACAATAGTCTAAGCTAAAGCTTTAAACTATTTTTTGCTTAATGTTAGGTATAAGCTTATTATTACGTTTAGGCTTCGGAATATGCTTATACTACTGTTAAATACGGCCCACATTGGTCTGGGTAAAAGTAGCGTAAAAGTGATTTAATATTAGGTGTATGGAATCGTGTATTAAACGTCCAACGTGAACTGTGTGACAAATTTCCGAACGACCACGAGTTATTCAACAACTACGGTATCACATTTTTGATGATGGGTCGAAACGATGATGCGAAACGGGTTTTCAAAGACGTAAGCGATAAAGCATGGCATTGCAACCACCGCGCCGCCTTTACGCCAATACCCCCTACATCCACCATTCGAATTTCAAAAACTTTGCTGCCTTGGGCGCAAATTAGGGTACAGTATTACGTTCAGGCTGATTTGGTTTCTCGTTCGCTTCGCTCGCGAGTTTTCTGTTACCTTTATATATCGCTCGCTCACATATGTGCCCCTACAACCTCACATATGGGCCCAACGTTTTTGGTGCTTCTGTGGTCCGGGACCTATCCCGATCTTGCAAGCAGGAGGTGGGAGGTTCGCGTAATCAACCTGCGGTCCGGTTAACCAGAAACTGCCAATTTTACTAATATAACTGGAACCGTTGGTAGTTGTTTTGCCTGTTTTCTATAAATTTGTCACAGATTTCAGAAGTCAACCCCAGAGTTTGAAATGAAACCTATTTCAAATCACGCTCTGAAGTTTACTGAATCAAATTGAAGTTGTTCGTTTGTGGCTCAAAAATTAAATTTTTCTGCTTGTTTGCAGAAATTCTACCGAATCCAGAGCCGAAGGCAGACCTGGGGTTACACCCTTTTAAGTTATTACCTGAAAAATCTGCGCTGTGTCAAGACTTGCATAGGCGTAGGTTATACATAACCTTCGGCATTCTCACCGTTTGGCTTAGGCTTATGCTCAAGCTTAGGAAAAACTTTATGCGTGCGGAAGTAAATAAATGCCCATATGACAATTTATACAGCACCAGGCGGCGCCAGCCTGGAATATAATATAATCGGCCCAGAGAGGCGTCCAGGTTTCTGGTAGGTCTATAAAAGAGTAGGTTTACATTCTAGATTATATTTTTTGCTTAGGCTTAGGCTTAGGAATACGCTTAATCTACTGTTACGCCCCTGAAAGTAACATTGGCCAAATAATCAAAAAATATAGCAACAACACCTTTTACTGCGTTTACAGGTGTTACTGCGCGATCCGACAAATCATGTCGCCGAAGCCCATCTTGGGTTTATCCTTAAAACTGTGGACGATTTGTTATCCGAAGGGGCATGGTACCTTAAACGCGGTATAAATTCTGACGCACCAGGAACACAAGACGCTCGCTTTTATTACCATGCAGGCGATGCTTTGCAACGACTCGGACGCAACAATGAAGTATTTAAATTAATTTGATTGGTCGAAAATTTTGATGTAAAATTTTAATATTAATATTTTTTGCTGAATCGCATTCAACAAAATTGTTCATGTAAAGATCAGGAGTGGAACGTTTTTCTGTGGGACTGTGATCGAGTACGCTTAAGTTTTACACTGTTTTTTGGCTTAGGCTTAGGCTTGGGTATAAGCTCATCATTACGCTTACGCGTTAGGCTTAGGTTTAGGATTAGAAACAGGTTTATAGTAGTATTACGGCCCTGTTCTGTACTTTGGCCGAAATAATAAAGTAGTGATGGTTATTTACTATAATATAAATGAGTAACAAAGACTTATGAAAATTATCATCTATAAATACTGAATACATTGCTCATACGCTCTACCTTAACCCTTTCACTCATAGAGTATACTATGAGCAACTAAAATACAGTAATGTACGAGCAATACACACATTGTGAGCAGTGTTTAACATTTATAACATATATGCGCTGTGCAAAATCTCCACAAGACGTGAGAGCCCCCTCGGGCTCGAGCGTCAAGCTCCTATAGCTCAGTAGTCATCGTCAACGCGTCCCACCCGTGAAACTGGGGATCGAATCTTACCTTGAAATTACATCTGATATGAAATTGAAAATATTCATGAGAGAAAGGGTTAAACTGCCCGCTTTGCAACAGACGAGAAAAACTTTTCTAACGTTTTTCTACTATTTTAGGCATATGAAATATACGCCAAAGGTGCGAAGGTTGGCTTGTTTATTTCGACATATCAGCGATCGCTGTACAACGTCAATGGTTTAATGTCACGTCCGTTTTGGCAACTCAACCAAACTGGGTCTGAAAAAATTTTAAAGGTAAAATTTAAAAAAGGCCAATGTTTAGAAAACAGGCGTGGAACAGTAGTATAAGCATAATTCTAAAGCCTAAGCCTATTCCTAAGCGCCTAAGCTATGACTAAGCTTAAGCCTATGCCTATGCCTAAGCATAAAAAATGAGCTTATACCTAAGCGTAAGTCTAAGCCGGAGCGAAAAATTTAGTCTAAAAAATAAGCTTACTCTATTGCAGACGCGCACAAAAACGTTCCGCCCCTGATGTTTACACGGGCCAAACAAACTTTAACTAACTTTATTATTTTGAAATTTTAGAATTTTGTTTGTCTTTCAATTTAAATTTAACTATTGATAACTAGGCTCATAAACAAAAAAAACAACGAGTAGGCGTTAAAAATTACGGCTATTGTATAGAACAGGACCGTACTGTAGTGACCCGAATAAGAGGGGGGATTGATATTTATTTGGCCTCTCCAGAGGGTACCCCCGCCTTGTTATTCAGTTACGGACTGTTATTTATTTTTAACCCACGCTCCGCCGCCCTTTACTGATATATCCGGTACTGCAATTATCCGTTGAATTAAACGTTTATTTGTGTTGTGTCAATAGCTTGAGCGAAAATACAAGGTTATACTTAGGAATGTACTTTCGAAACTTAAGTACGCTTTAAAGTTTCGAACTAAAATTATTTGGTCCTGGAGTCATTTATGCGCTACAATTAGGGTTAATTGACATTTATGGACTCTAATTAGGGCTTAGGGACTCTATCCGCTTACGGACTCTTATTAGGGATCCGGACTCCTATTGATTCGAGCTCAAAACGGGAACCCCTTCTTATTACCTTTATTCGGGTCAATACAGTAGCATAACAGTGCTATAAACTTATTCCTAATCCTAAGCACTAAGCCTGAGCGTAATCGTGAGCCTAGCCTAAGCAAAGAATTGGTCTAAAGCTTATACGTTACTCTATTCCAGACCCACAGAAAAACGTTCTGCCCCTGATCTTTACATGAACCAAAATTACAGTACTTACAAACTAAAGTTTAGGCAACACTAAAGCAAGAATTAAGTTGGAAACAAAATGCAATTCCACAATGTGTAAATGAAGAATACAGTGTTTTTGCATAGACACTTAAAATTTTTGAAATATGCCTATTTTGGCTTAATTTTGGCTTAGGATTAATCTTAGGCTTTAGTTTTAGGTTAATGTTTACATGTAAAATTAAGCGTAAGCTTAGGGTTTACGCTTAACCTGCTAAGGAAGTGTACATGACCAGAATAAATTTGCATACGGGTTCACAATAAGGATGGCGCTATACTTGTCGCGCGGTCAAGATATTTTTGTTTTCAAATTGATATGCTGTGCCATGTGTCAATACACGTGCATTGTGGTACAGTGACGGACTGTGACGAACGGCGCCGGACGTCATCAAAAGTATACCGCCACCCTAACAAGGAACCAGCGCAATAAACATTATTACTATTTCGTTGCATTTTGCACTACATTAATATTAAACAAGATAGTTTTCGAAGTATGATTGCTATTATTTCAGCCAACTATTAATTATAAATTTGTTTCAGCTGATAGAAAAAAATTGGCGAATCATACGGGATGAATCGCTTGAACTGGTCAACTCAGCAACTGGCTTGTTTTTAAAGGAAGACGAAAAGTTGACAAATGCTGGCGATTGGCGACAGTTTACGCTGTATCAAAGAGGTTACGGTTTTTGATTTCCATAATCAGTCTGCTTACAATGGCCTGTGTAAAGATCAGGAGCGGAACGTTTTTGTGTCGGACTGCAATAGAGTAAACATATAAGCTTTAAACTATTTTTTGCTTAGGCTTAGGATTAGGCTTATAGAATATGCTTATACTACTCTAAATGGTCGTGTTGTACACTTTGGCCCAATGGGTTTGTTTTTATGTTTTTGGAATTTTTGAAGAAAAAGTTTTGTTCACAGTATTTCACGTATTTAATATA
The DNA here is from genome assembly GCA_030248215.1 of Enoplolaimus lenunculus. NCBI lineage: Eukaryota > Metazoa > Nematoda > Enoplea > Enoplida > Thoracostomopsidae > Enoplolaimus > Enoplolaimus lenunculus. The sequence goes on from JASANG010002652.1 coordinate 44,663, forward strand.
ATTCGGTGGTTTTGATAAAAGACGCTTTTAGAACCTGAACTAAGCATATTCTTAACTCTAAACTTCAACAGAAAAATTAGCCCATAACTAAGACTAAGCCTAAGCAAAAAAGATAAGTCTAAAGCTTTAGGCTTTACTCTTTTAAAGTCCAGCTAAAAACGTTCCGCCATCAGCTATTAATCTGGACGAGTTGACATGTAAAACCGGGTTGAAAGTTTGTTTGCCAAATTCATTTATTACCCAAAACCAGATAAAAATACTATTTATAGTTTATTTTAGGTTAATGATAAGAGCTTATGATAGTTTAAGTTTAAGTTTAAGAAAATGCTTAACTTTTGATTTTTTTTTATTTTAAGGTGTTAAATTGGAACAAAATTGTCATCGTGTGCCTCGGACGTGTCAAATATTATCGCGATTTACTGAAGCAGTATCTTGTACCAGGGGTCAGGTAAGACATAACAACACCATGTAAGGAGCAGGGCTGGAGCAGTAGATAAGCGTATTCCTAAGCCTAAGTCTAAGTCTAAGTCTAAGTCTAAGCATAAGCGTAAGGATGAGCCTATTCCTTAGCCTAAGCGTAAGCCTAAGCCGAAGCAAAAAAGTTAGTCTAAAGCTTAACCTGACTGCATTACAGCTGCACAGGAAAACGATCCGACCCTTTCCTATACATGAGCCGACATCACGATATCTTATACTGTACTGACCCGAATAAGAGGAGGGTAATAGGGGTCCACATTTTGAGTCCCAGTCAATAGGAGACCGTATCCCTAATAAGAGATCGTAAGCGGATAGCGTCCCTAAACCCTAGTTAACGTCCGCAAGGGTCAATTATCCCAAATGTAGTGGATAAATGACTCCATGACTAAACAAAGGTGAATTCGAAACTTTAAAACGTACTTAAGATTTGAAAATACATTTCTAAGTATAACCTTGCATTATCGCTCAAGCTTTTATACTTGACAAATAAACGTTTAGTTCAACGGATAACTGCAATACCGGATACATATCGGTAACGAAGGGTGGCGGAGCGTGGGTTACAAATAATCAACAGTCCGAAACCGAATAACAAGGGAGATACCATCTGGAGAGACCAAATAGATATCAGTCCTCGCTCTTATTCTTGTCACTACAGTACCGTATTAAGTGATTTTTTCGTTTTACACTGTAAATTTCAGTGAGTTGATTTTAATTCAGAATGAGTTTAATCACTCATTCTGAGTTAGGACTATCACAACTCAGAAATTTGAGTTGCTTCAATTCATTCTGAGTTAGTTTAGCAACTTTCCCAGAGTCAACTCAACTCAGAGTGAGAATAGACTCAACTCAGAGTGAGTTAATGTTTACTGATATTAATTCAGAAATAACTAATTCGCTAGCTGAATTGATTAATCAACTCATTGGAATTTACAGTGTAGAACAACTGGATACTCTTTAGTAAGGATGACCTTTAACCGGCGTATTTGATAACCTGAGATTTCTGCTTAAAACTGGTAAAATTCTGCGTAAGTTTTCTCAAAACCTATCCACCGATGTGAAATTGTCGTCGCAATCTTTAATTGTAGATAAAATTATCAATACTCCACCCTGGGACACGGATTCATTCACACTGTGGTCCGACCAACTGCCGCCTTCGTGCACATCTCGGCCTTGTGGTTCCAACAGATCCCACCGGTCCTATGCTGCGTGTTGCCAATCACCCGCCGGTGCAATGGACCGAAGGCCGATTTATGATATTTGACGATTCGTTTGAGCATGAAGTTTGGTGGCCGAAACCAGCGGAAACAACTATCGATCCGATATTTAGACTTGTGCTCATTGTTGATTTTTGGCATCCTGATTTGAACGCGGCACAAAAATCCTCGTTGGTTCCCATTTGAAAATAAGATTTTTTACCGTTGCTGTATTAAACCCGTTGCTAACTCACCTTACTACGGCAAGCTAAACATTTTTTAAGAGAATACAAGGATTTTCGATGATTTACAAGCAAGGTTCAAAATTTTCTAGAGGGAGGGCCAAAATTTTTCCAGAAGCGACTGAGCTTTGTTCGGCTCTCCTCTGGCTACAGACCTATACTGTATACACGTATTTGGTCAGCAATATTTCGTAGTACTCGTATAGGCTTTGTTGAATATGTAAGGAAGATGAAAACTATGCACTGCAAAAAATGGTGAGTCAAATTGACTCTCTCCAAAATAGGCTTTTCGGTACTACACAAACTACGGAGTCGAATTTTGACTCAATTTGTGTAGTCCCGTAGAGCCTATTTCGGAGACAGTCAATATGAGTCACCATTTTTCCAGCGCGGGGGAAAATATGTAGGAATGCCGGGAACGATCATTCTCCATGGGTATCCGACAGCAGCGCTCCAGGTATCCCCAAACCGGAGTGACCATCAAATCTGGTACGAGATCCGGTATGTGGTTGGTAAATGAGGTCAAAAGCTGAGAAGGACCAGTGCGGGTTTGGGATGTCAACAGCACTGCTGCATTTTTCTACGGCTGTCAACTGTGACACTGCTGACACCCATGTTCGACCAACCTGTCCGGAAAAAGGTTCATATTAATACCCTGGCGGAAGTACATTGATGCATCTTTCAGTCTAAACATACAATATGATGTTTACCCGAGTATAGTACCATTGTTTACAGTAATTAAATTGAGTGTGGTTCATTGTAAACTTTAGCGAGTTGATTTTAACTCAGAATGAGTTGTATTATACAGTCTGATGCGGGGTTCACGTTATAACCGGGGCAGCATGGGACACGTTTTGTCCCTATTAGACTATTGGGTCACATTTTGTCTGCTTGTATACCCCATATCGTATTCAAAAATTCGTATTTGTCTGCTAATATTATGTGTAGGTCACCGTTTGTCCTTCAATATCATATGATATTCGAGGCATTGTCTGCGAATATCATATGATATATTTTCAAATGTCTGCATAGTTGAGGTAACATACCCAAATTGTCCTGTTGAATATCATATGATACTAGAATTTGAAATTTGAATTTTTGAATTATGAAACCGTGGTTTTAAGCGATTTTGCGTCGGAAACGATTTGCAGGCATGTATTTGATATTTTAAGCACGTTTGTGCCTCTGCCGTCCAACTTTCCATTCAATTATTAGTACCCAAAGGTTACACTGACCCGCTGAATATCATATGATATTCGTTGAAATTTTGGAATATCATATGATATTCGCATAAATGTCCGACAGTATCACGTGACATACCGTCCCTTGTACACATTGATCATTTGAGAGCGGTGGTTTGTAAGCTAATGTCATATGACATTCGAGTTTTGTCTCTTGACTCGATATAAGAGCCCGAATTTTAACGTTGACGTCGAATCAACATAGGACAAACCGTGTCCCGCCTGCCCCGGTTATAACGTGAACCCCGCATGAGTTAGGAATATCAGAACTCAAAATTTTGAGTTGATTCAATTCATTCTGAGTTAATTGATTAACTCAACCAAAGTAAACTGAACTCAGAGTGAGAATCAGCTCAACTCAGAATGAGTTATGGTTTACTTTGGTTGAGTTAATCAATTAACGCGGAATGAACTGACTCAACACAAAATATTGAGTTCTGAGTTAGGACTATCAGAACTCAAAATTTTGAGTTGATTCAATTCATTCTGAGCAAATTATTAATCAACTCACCCAGAGTAAACTGAACTCAATGTGAGAATCAGCTCAACTCAATATGAGCTAATGTTTACTAATTTTAATTCAGAAATAACTAACTCGCTAGCTGAACTAATTAATCAGCTCATATAATTTACATTACTATAAATTGCCCCACGTTTGCATCAGCCAAAAATAAACCAAATTTGGCTTGCCCGCATTGGATTGTTCAACTGTGTTACTATATCCGGTTTCAAAAACATACCAATTGTACACTATCCTTCCACAAGCTTAAGCCTAAACCTAAACCTTTAGCCAAATTGTATTATCTTTATATAAAGTCTACGTTGCGGCAAAATTTGGAAATTTCAATCAAAATTATGAAGGAAAGTGAACCAATCGTTACTATTATAAACAAAATATTTGCTCTTTTTTACGTTTGAGAAAATTGTTTTTGCAGTAGCAATCTTCTAAACCGAATACCCACGCCAGAACTATTGAGGCAGTTGTAGAATAAATAACGATTTTAGAATTGTATGTTTCACGCTCATAATAACTACATTGTGGGTCAGGATACTTCCCTTAGGGCAACCAGTTAACACAAGCGTTTAAAAAACGAAAATTGATGTTCGAAAACCCAAAAAACGCAAAATCAAGTTTCGGATATTCCAAATATAAAATTTAATTTAAGATATCCAAATATCCGGCAACAATGTCCGGATATCCGAATATGAAAAAAATATCCGATGCCCATCACAAGTAAAAATGCGATATTATACCTAAGTTTAAGCCTAAGCCTACACAAGAAATTAGTCTAAAGCTTAAGCTACTCGATTGCAGTTCGCATAAAAGCGTTCCGCCCTTGAAATATGGACCATAATGGTCATCATATAAGTTTATGTACCATTTTTGTACAATATTGCAGTTGTTTATTGCAGCATTTATGCTTCTTCTACAATCTGACAAATAAAACGAATATACAGATATTACAATTATAACAGGTATATACTGATTGTGGCACATTTGAATTCCGTTTACTGCAATCTTATTCGTTAATAACCGAGAAATATGTTTCCGTTTAGCAAATTACAAAAGTTAAGTCGTACATTCATTGTTAAATGTTACTTTTAGGGCCGTAACAGTAGATTAATCGTATTCCTAAACCTAAGTCTAAGCGTTGCAAAGCCTAAGCCTAAGCGTTGCAAAAGCGTATTCCTAAGCCTAAGCGTTGCAAAAGTGTATTCCTAAGCCTAAGCGTTGCAAAAGCGTATTCCTAAGTCTAAGCGTTGCAAAAGCGTATTCCTAAGTCTAAGCGTTGCAAAAGCGTATTCCTAAGCCTAAGCGTTGCAAAAGCGTATTCCTAAGTCTAAGCGTTGCAAAAGCGTATTCCTAAGTCTAAGCGTTGCAAAAGCGTATTCCTAAGCCTAAGCGTTGCAAAAGCGTATTCCTAAGTCTAAGCGTTGCAAAAGCGTATTCCTAAGTCTCAGCGTTGCAAAAGCGTATTCCTAAGCCTAAGCCTAAGCACAAAATGACCCACCAGTAACCGGGACGGCCCTAAAAGTAACATTGACCGTGATCATTAATCTTAACTGTATCTCAAACACCATTCACTAATTCCAAAATATGTATTGCTGAAACAGTTATAATTTCATATTTCTAATTTTACACTATTTGCATGACAAAACTCGACACGTTTCTGTATTTCACTTCCAGTGGCATATACAGTAGCATCTATTCACACACCAGCCCAACATTGCGGAAAATTTCTGCGATGCGAATGGTTCATGCACTGTAAATTTCAGTGAGTTGATTTTAACTCACAATGAGTTGAATCACTCAATCTGAGTTAGGACTATCAGGACTCAGAACTTTGGGTTGATTCAATTCATTCTGAGTTAATTGATCAAGTCACCCAGAGTCAACTCAACTCAGAGTGAGAACCGACTCAATTCAGAGTGAGTTTTAATGTTTACTAATACTAAGTCAAGAAATAACTATCTGGCTAGCTAAATTGATTAATCAACTCATTCGAATTTACAGTGTGTGTATTACCGCACAATGTGGTTTCAAGCCAAATAAAAGTAAAGAAAAATATAACTGAATTTGCATACCGAATTCAAAATTTTTGAACCTTCGGCGTAATTCTGCATTTTTAATTACAGAATTTTAAGACATCGTAAAAATGTTAAAAACGCACTTTAAAAAGTTCGGGTTACCAAAAACTATCGTACATTTCACCGGAACGAGGTTAAATATTGGGGCCAATGTAAACAACAAGGGCGGAACAGTATTATAAACATATTCCTAAGCCGAAGCCTAAGCCTAAGCGTAAGAATGAGCATATTCCTAAGCCTATAACCTAAATCTAAGTATAAGCCAAGCAAAAAATTAGTCTACAGCTTACGCTTAACTCTTTTCTAGTCCCACAGAAAAACGATCCGCCACTGATCTTTACATGGGCCAATATTAGTAACAATAGTTTTCAAATACTGTACATCATAATTACATACAAGTTCAATACAAAATTGAATCTCTATAGTTTTTATGCCGTTGAGTTTCATTGGTCCAAACCAACATTGGTCGCAGAAACATCAAAGAACACGCATGACCATATAGAATCCAGGAAACCCGCAGCAGTGGTTCGGTACGATGGCTTTGGTGACCGGTTCCCATACGCCAGCGGTTTCGAGATCAGCAATCATTTGATAGGAATCGTGCGGCCAATGAGGGTAGCCGTTTTGACTTTGATCATGCATCCATGCTTCACTGAAATATTCCAAATTTTAAATATAAATAAATGAAAACAACAGTAAAAATTAAAAAAATAAAAAAATGTTAAACTTTTACAAAAATGTGAAATTTGTGAGATTCGAAAAAAAAATAGAAAAAATATATAATTGGAAGAGAATATATACTATATTCAGAATAGCGTTTGGCAACGGGCATTATTTGAACACCGGGTGACATGAACAATATCGTACGTAGATGCTAGACAGGTCCGTAGCCAGCTCACTTTGCTAGGGTGGGCTAGTAAATTCTTATACAAGGAGCACATAAAAGTTTTCGATGACTTTCAAGGAAGGTTGAAAATTTTTTTGGCCAAAATTCTTTTTGAAGGGGGATTGAACCACAGTGGCCCGCAGAGTGACTGTTTGATGCGTTTAAAACGATCAGATAAAATAGTAACAGGTTAATTTGAATTAAAAGACACTACAAAATTTAAATTAGGTTTTGTCAAAGAACAATACGCTACTTTGAGTTTATATACTGCAAAAACTGGTGAGTCAAATTGACTCTATTCGAAATAGGCTTTTCCTGACTACACAAACTGAGTCAAAATTCCACTCCGCCAAACCTATTTTGCAGAGAGTCAATTTGACTCGCCATTTTTTTGCAGTGTAAGAATCGTTTGCAAAAAACTATTTTTCAAATCTTTGATCGCAAAAGCATAAACTTCCAAACGCAACTTTAAGCTTCAGCCCTTACATAAACAGTGGAAAACTTGTATCTCCACTGAATGTACAAACGTTTATAAAAAATTGGGTTGAAAATATAACTTTAATGGTATCACAACTACTTGATCGACTGACAACTCGTCGACCGACAACTTGTTAACTAAAATTTAATTGACTCGACTATTCGTCGACCATCATTCTTAGGATTTGGGCTGCGCTTAGGATTGTGATCAGATGTAAGTATTAATAGGCTTTAGAGCCAACGTAAAGGCCAAGGGCGGAACAGCATTATAAGCATGTTCCTAAGCCTAAGCCTAAGCCTAAGCCTAAGCGAAAGAATGAGTTTATTCCTAAACCTAAGCCTAACCCAAGCAAAAAATAAAGTCTAAATCTTAAGCTTACTCTATTCTTGTCCCACAGAAAAACGTTCCGCACCTAATCTTTACATGTGCCGGACACTGTTGGGCGACTAATTGTCACAGATTCAAGTTAATAAAAACATTAAAACAGCGTACCGTGTTCCAAATACAATCAATCCACCAGGACGAACCATATCGATGAACACGTTGAACATATCTGGACCCATCATGCCAGGCCCGAACGCTCCAACTGAGATGAGTCCATCGAATGATTTTGTCTCGAGTCCACCATGGCTGACAGCGTCAAGAAAATCATTGGTGATACTTGAGTAGATATCTCGATTTCGAGCAATTTTCAACATTTCAGTTGACGGATCAATCGCATGCAAATCCGTGAAACCATCAACGACAAGCATTTTTCCCAGCTGTCCAGTACCCGCACCGACTTCTAAGATCCTGAAATAAATAATTGTACGAAATTGAATTCAAATCTAAAGCATTTCATTGGTTTATGTTCGTTAAGATATGTTCGAACAAAAGCAATACAACGAATGCTGATTGGTTGAATCATGGAGCGGTGTTTGTTATGGTGTTTCATCAGTTACAAGTTGTACAACAAAGAAAGACCGCATACTATGCTTCAATTTCATGCCCCGTAGCAAGCTCACTTTGCCAGAGGTCGGCTAGAAATTTTTCAGGAGGGGCATACGAGGGTTTTCGATGACTTACAATCAAGGTTGAAAATTTTCTAGGGTGTGCCACAATCTTTGTGGAGCTGAGGTCCACCAGGCGCCACCTTAGCTACGGACTCGTTCAGCTTTACCAAGGAAAAACGTATATATTCAATACAGATAAAGTTTTTTTAATATTGAAATATTACTGTGGAACTTGAAGCCTTTAAACTAGAACCCGTATTCTCAAATGTGTGCAGCAACTATCACCAGTTGGTAATAGGTCTTGAAACTTTGGAACCAGCGTATGCTGATGTTCGAAATTCAGCCACACAGTTCGCGTTTGAATTGCCGTACTTCTGTGCTAATTTTGAGATCTGCAACTGCAGATGTTTGTCAGTTTGAAAACCTATCGCTAACTGATGATAGGTACTGTACGCAATTGAGAATATCGGCCACGATAACACTGTTTTAGTTGGTGGAAATTAACGTTTTGAGTCAACAATAAAACGCTATTTTAGTATCAATATAAACGCTTTTGTTCAAAATACGAAAATAATATATTTTTAATATACGATTTTTAAATGAAAATTTGACTAATTCAGCTTAAACATCAAACGTGATGTCTTTACTAACTTTGACTGTTTATCGAGATACGTTGTACAAAACGGAAAAACCAGCTGAGGTCCGTTGTATTCGTCGGCCATCATGCCCAGCTCGTAGGTTGATGCATGAGCATTATAGAATTCAAGTACACTTTGATTTATCATTGCATCATGATTGAATCCGGCCTGAAATTTGAAATTTTTATTTAAAGTACAAAAAACATGATTTATAGAACAGGGTCGTAACAGTAGTATAAGCGTATTTCTAAGCCTAAACCTAAGAGATCTTGTAGTGTTTATCTCTTGTCTGGTTTGATTGATATTCATAACGAACCAGACCGAATTAAGGCAGGGAACGAAAAAAATATAATTGGTCTCATTTTCAACTACAAACCAGGCCGGTCCAAGCGTCAACTGTTCTTAGGGACAGAATGACAGGAACCCAAAACTGAGTCTCACTAGGGGATATTAGAATATATAACAGGTTTAATATTGTCATATTTTTCAACGTTTATCGCACCATTTAAATGTTTGTCCTGGAACGTCCTCAGCAACAAATTAACTTTTTGACGCATTTGACTACCGCTTCTACATCAATGAACGCTCAATTTGAACATTTTTTATTTAACAATTTTAAATTTAAAACTTGAATATTTAAACAAATCGTTTCTAAAAGGTTTCTAACTCAGACTAAAGTCTTTGCCACCCATCCATGGCGGGTACCCGTATGTTGTATCGCAATTAACTCCGTTGTCTAGGTATGCTACTCCGCTGAATTGGTGCTTGGGATGGGTATATCCATCTCAGCCTCGCAGTGCGCTTTTGCTTTTAGCGTAACTGTTACTACCGGACCCCAAAGACATAGTCCAACTCTGAAACGGCAGAAACTCACACTTTACCTAAACCTAAGCCTAATCTATTGCATTTATAGTCAATCAACTTACAAATGCCTCCAAACTGTCTGTGTTGCTCAAAGTTTCAGTTGCCATTCAATTGTGTCGAACGACGGAAATTTCCAACGATCACAGTGAAACCAAAATACTGATCAAACAAACTCCGCCCACAAATAAATCCGTTTGTCTTTTAACAACTGTCAGGCGAAATCCAAACGGGTTACTGTACGCAACAAAATTGCTAAATCAAACTGAACGCAAAATTTGCAGGCGCAGCAAAATGGAAGTTTCCAGCAGCTTAAACTAAAACACTGTCTATACCGTTAGCTTCGAATATCGTGCTTTTATAGTCTTTCTTGCAATCGCTGATAAGCGATATTGACAGGAACAAACAACTTAGTTTTATTTGCACGACCTACTACCAAGTATTTATTTGAAATTTGACCTTCATTCAGCGTTTATAGCTTTTTAATAATAATAATAATAATAATTTGCCAAGTTTTTACACGTGAAAAATTCAAATGAACTTCGATGACCCAATTTTGAGCCGTTTCACGAGACTTAAAAAAAGTTCAAATTCTAAAAATAGTTGGCTTTAAAATTCGTACCGGTTGTATGGTTGATTTGCGTATTTTATTCGATCACGGGATTTTTCGAAATGTTTTGCGTCATTCGCGAATGATAAACTTAAATTTTTATATTTCGTAAGACACAACTTTTAAGTGAATACAGAGTTCTAGAAGAGTTAATAAAGTTCCAGTTGACCTGGCTGGTTGTTATATTAAAATTTGGCAAATGTTTATTTTTTGGTTAATCTGGTGAAATGTAAATATTGTTAACCTACATTTTTGATTCCCTAATCTCAGGTGCTTGTTTTGTTTGCACAAATAACGTGACCAGATATTTTGCCAAAGTGCGTTTTGATTGGCTTATTGTTTTGTAGCTAATAACTGGGTCAGATGTCTAAAACAAGCTGGTATGAAACGGAAAATATAGTTTTTAATAAATTTTGTTTTCGCTTCAAATTTGTTGGGAACGGAAACAGACAGCGCCATTAGTACTAGCGGTGATGAGAGTCTGTTGGTACAAGGAAGACCAGACCACGATGACATAATTTTTCATTTTTTTCAAATTAAAACTAAATATCTGCGAACGAAACACCGTTGTTAGCATATAAAAAATGGAGTCAAATTGACTCTGTCACAGTTGAATTCGGATTACTAATTCGCAAGTTTGACTATGGCGGAGCCGAATTTGACTCAGTTTGTGAAGTCCTGTAGAGCCTATTTCGGAGAGAGTCAATTTGACTGATATCAAATTTGACTCAGTTTGTGTAGTCCCGTACAGCATATTTCGGAAAGAGTCAATTTGACTAACCATTTTTTGCAGTGTAAATGATTTGTTACTGAAATGTAATTCAGATTTTATTAATGCTGAAGCGCTCATCATACGTAATTGGACGCTGTTCCAACAGTTCTTGGCATCCTTTGATTCATGTACAAACAACAAAAAGATATGCAAATAGGTTTTCAACAGATATATAAATTAAACATTTTGCCTAGTAATGCAATTACAAAAACCCCTGGACAAATGCTTATTATGTTGTTTTATTTATTAAAATTTGAATTTTTTTATAATTAAGATCTAAATATTATAAGTTCCCGACGAATATTCTGCAATTTACATCTAAAACTACTCTTTCAAGCGCGCCGTGTTGAAGATACTTTTAACCATGTAAATTCCAATATGTTAATTATTCAACTCAGACGGAAAGTTAGTTATTTCTGAGTTAATAAAAATAGATTAATACAAAATTGCGAGACCGATGAGGCTCATGTCTTGTGGTGATCTTGTACTGCGTTACACTTGTTGCAATTGTTGTATTGCACATTTATTTCACTATACACACAATTCGTTGAGTAGCTTATAGTCAACTCTATGTGAGAAGATGTTAAACTCCGTCAGCTTTGTTTCTGGTTCTGAAAGCTATTAAACGGTTTCATTATTCAGTTCGCATTGCATCGGACTGTTATAACCTAAGTACAGGCCAAAAAATGTAAAATTTTAGATTCAATCGAGATATAATAAAAGTTCGATAGTGTAAAACGGGTACACCGCAAAAAATGGTGAGTCAAATTGACTCTCTCCGCAAAACAAACTGAGTCAAATTCGACTCCTCCGGAGTCAAATTCTTACACTACTGAGCGATTCAGTGAATCGAATTTGGTTCTGGCGGAGTCAAATTTTGACTCAGTTTGTGTAGTCAGGAAAAGTCTATTTCGGAGAGAGTCAATTTGATTCACCATGTTTTGCAGTGTAAAGACTTTTTACCCGCGCTGCGCTTCATCCACGGAAATATTATCTTTTTACCCTCATCAACAGTCCCGAGTTTACTCGTGGGTAGCATGCAGCTATGGTCCGACAGTAAATATCATATGTACATTAATTCATTTATTTCTGACAGTAATTTCATACTTCGCTTACATGCAGGCGGAAACAACATTTATTCTTTTCCATGATTTTAATATTTCAAAAATATTAACAATTCGGGCCCACAGCCAGAGGGAGGCCATGGACACCCAGTTCCATTAGACAATTACCCCTTCTCAAAGTAGATTTACATCCACATAAAATCATGTAAAGTAACTCAAGTCAAATCTAACAATATTCTTGCCCCCCCGGGCATGTTGAATCCGCTATTAGCCTTCTACACCGAGAACACCTTGTTCACTTAACCCTCACTCAAACTATCTTTACTAACTCACACGTTGGCAACAGTTTTTCCGTCTCCTCATGCTATCAAAGACTCTTATAGATTTTCCAAAAATCCGGCACACGCTAAGTAATTAGACCCATGTAAATATCAGTTGCGGAAACGTTTTACGTGGAACTGCAATAGAGTAAGCTTAAGATTTAGACTAATTTTTTTGTTTAGACATAGGCTTAGGTATAAGTTCATTTTCACACTTAGGCTTAAACCTAGGAATATGCTTATACTACTGTTACGGCCCGGTTATAAACATTAGCCGGTAATTAGACCAACTTGAAATCAATATGCAAATGCTACATTAATGGTTGTTCTACTTACACTTATTCTTACACTAAGGAATATGCTTATATTACTGTTACGACCCTGTTATTAATATTATCCAGTAATTACACCCGACCCGGTTAGAAACATTAGCCAGTAATTAAACCAACTTGAAATCAATCCGCAAATGCTAAATTAATGGTTCTTCCACAGTAACATTTTTCTTCAACTTTTGTAAACAATCATTCAAACGAATCACAAACGTATCAACTTCGTCCGAGCACATTCCAATCGCTGCAGCTGCGTTCAGATAAGCCATCGAATATTTCGAACAGTGAGCGCCGTAACTGTCAAAACTGTAACCTTCAATTGTTTGCTGTTTGCTTTGCGGTACAACTCTGAAAAATAATGTTTCGTTCAGTTGACCTGAAACACCAGAGCACAGTTAAACGTTGAGACGCGCGTATCACAGTAGTAAAAGCATATTTCTAAACCTAAGCCTACATCTAAACCTAAGATTAAAGTATATGCCTACAACGAAGAATAGACGTAAGCTTAAGCCTAAGCAAAAATTAGCCAATATGCTTAAGTGCTATTGCAGTCCCGCTCACAAACGGTACGCCTATCAACGTATTTACTGGCACAAAGCAGTATAAAACATTCATTACGATATAAAATCAGCCGGTCCCCAAAATAAAAGGTGGGGTCGGGCAAAAAACCACAACGAGTGCTGGTTCATTTTGTACCATGCGCAGCCCAGATAGTTGACACACTCTTGTTAAATATCATCCACTCTTGGTTGTATCCATATAGCAATAAGCGTACATATATTCCATACCTGGCACCTGAACAGCATCTAGAGAATAACATTGAACCAAGTTTCGTAACATTTGTTCCGGAACCGCCAGCATCAAAGGTTTCAAGCGACATTGCTAAAACAAATAAGACATTCATCAGGTACGGCGTTCACCGGTATTATCAAATATGTGTAGCATCCTATCAGCAGTCGGTGATATGTCATTTAACTTTTAGAACCAGTAAACTGTGAAGCTGGAAATTCAACACATTTTTCGCATTTTTGATTTGATTTGCTGTTGTGTTAATTTCGAGATTTGCAATTACATGAGTTTCTCAGTTTGAAAAGCTATCATTAACTGATAATAAATGCTATATGCATTTGAGAATATAGGCTCTTGAATGAGATAATCGATAGCACTATTCAGGAACTTTCACAAATAGACTTCACTTACAACTTGATTACACAAACTATATCTATTAGAAACTTTATTAAATCCTGAAAAAACAAGATAAATATTAAATAACAAGCGTGGATTGAAAAAATAAATAACATTCGTAACCGAATACAAGTTCGAGAACCTCCCGATGAAGTAAAATATAAATCAGCCACTCCTGGCATCCGAGTCATTGAGAGCAATTTAAAAAACCTACATAACCATTACAGCTTAATACAAAACGCGGTTGACAAAAATTTGCTTACTGTTTGAAAATTAAATCCTAACTGAAACAAAATAAGACTTACAAAAACAAAACAAAAACCGTACATAAAGTCGCGGACAAAATTAAGTGCAATCGCGGTTGCGTTTCAAAGCGCAACTCTGATCGCGATCGCTCGTTTTGTGGACGGACGCAGTTACTCGCAAACACTTTTCAAAGTGCTTGCGGTTACTGCGGCTGTAACCGCGACTGCAATCGCGATTACTACTGGTACGTATTTTTCCATCGTTGGGTAAACGCAGTTACAGTCGTGGTTTGAGACGCGATGGCGATCGCGTCTGTAGACGCGACTGGTTGCGAATAACAAAAAAACTGCAACTGCGATTATAAAACTGTGAGCGCAGACACAACCGCAGTGCACTTAATTCTGTCTGTGGTTGTACTTAAGTAATTGGCAAGACCCATCCCATACCAAACTTTACGTCTCACCTAGCGATATCGGATTTTTCGGTGTATACAGCACACGCTCGTTAAACTTCACAGCACAACTCGAAAGCCCATTGGTTAAGCGTTCAAACGCTGATTTTTGATTTTTGAGCAAATCAGTGTATCCACACTCGCCAAGCGACAGCATCGTAATTAAAAAATCAAGCGAAGGTGTCACAGATGCACGGCCTAAAACAATTTGAGTACAAAAGTTAAGAGCCATTCTAAGATACTATATGATAGCTAATTGGCTCAGTGGTTTTCTAGGTTATACGTACACACAGAGCATAACAGACGAACTGGTTATCCACGATAGACCAAAGTGGTTAAATGGACACAGCAATGGTCTGTATGTGCATACCGTATCCACGACCGTAGCCAGCTCACCTTGGTAGGGGAGAAAAATTGCTCACAACTTGTCATACAAGAGTTTGCAATAACTTATAAACAGGGTTGAAACTGTTCCAGAGGCCAAAAATTTGTCCGGGTGATGGTGGCTGACTGAGTCCCCCCGTTGACTCCGCACCGGTTTAAAATCGCTCAAAATGAGCTAAACAGTTTGACTTGCAACTTGCTGTAACTTAGTTACAGTGTTATATTTTTCTACCTGCTAAAACAGTACACATACCTGGTAGGAACGGTCACAGTGGGGCCCCCCGAAAAAAAATAAAATTTTAAAGCCCCCACCCCCGAAAAAAATCCTGTGACAGCCAGTGATACCTGGGTAAGACTTGGATATTTCTTCAACAACGCTTGGAGTACTTGATGCAATGATAGCACCGCCAACAGGTACCATAAAATTCTTATCTAACGATTGAACGAACACATCAACGCGACTGTGTCTTGATGCCTAAATGCATCCCGTAATCAAACTGGCTGATCCGGTCAGAGGTCATATTAGACATAAAAGGTTAGGAATTGATATGTCGTAGACCAATCTGCTATTCAGGCTATCCGTTTACTAATTGGCTTAGTCCAATTTGCTATTAAGACTAAATACAGTGCTTTAGCTTCAGTGAAAGCGCTATTGCATATAAATACATTATTAGCCTAAGCCAATTAGTAATTGGTCTGAATAATAAATTGGTCTACGACATATACCTTAAACTTTTTAAACATTTTGCACTTGGTATCAACTACGAGTATTGCAAGGTAAACATGAATGCTTATTCGGAGTGCACAACGATACCAAACGCATTTTAAACGAGAAAAACTGTAGAAATAAAAAAAGAATACGACAAACTTTACCTGCAGCACAAATCCGCTGCAAACAGGTAAATTATTGCAAAATTTTACATCCTATTGTTTCCTGCATCTGGGTGTTTTGAAATCTTTTGAATCATCTTCGACGATATTATAATATAAAAGCTTCAACTATTCACAAAAAAAATTATCTTGAAATTTCAAGACTCTTACTCATACATTCTTAAACTTTTAAAACTAAAAAAACCTGAAATTCCAAATATTACGTAATTGTCTTTTGAAAAATAGAAATTCGTGTCTGTAACGGTTAAAATGCAAGTGTGTTATATTCAAGAAATTACTATTACACATTGTACTTTGACATAATCAAATTTCAGACAATATTTCTTGCATATCAGAAAATTTGTTTTGTGGTCAAAATTGAAATACTTTAAACTTTCAATCTCATAATCGAAGCCTGTCTGGAATCTGTACTGAAACATAATTCAATTTCACACAATATTTTCTGCATTTCAGAAAATATTTGTTTTATGGTCAAAACCAAAATACTTTAAACCTTCAATCTCATTGTCGAAGCCTGTCTGGCGTTTGTACTAAGACATAATTAAATTTCAGACAATATTTCTTGCATACCAGATAATTTGTTTTGTGGTCAAAACCAAAATACTTTAAACTTTCAATCTAATTATCGAAACCTAAAGTTATTCACAAACCTGTTCAATGGAGTGGCATATCTTTGATGACTGTAAACCATACGCATTATTGATCAAATGCGGAATGTTGTATTTAACGCATATTTTACCAATGTCTTCGACACTAAAGTGAAAAAAAAAACTTGCGTAGATCGGAAGATCGAATCTTGTATCTAACAGGCAATGGACTGGCCATAAGTAGTACCAGGTAACCGCGCGATGAGCTGTCTAAAATTTGGGCCACTGAAACGAAAAATCAAGTTTTAGCTGTTCAAGCTGTTTTTCCCACATTTATCCGCCAATGATTTTGACTGATTGTTGATTTGACTATTTTTATAAAATAGCCATTGTGGGCCGATGTATGTCCAAATGCCAGAACCGATGTTGATTGCCGTTTCCGTCCTGATGCCTACCACACTTATAGTCGTAAAAATAACATTGTAGGTAAATACTGAATTTTGTTTCAGGGATTTAAGGAGTAGGGATGGCCACAGGAAGGGGCTTGACCACCGCCGGCCCCAAAATTTCTAATTAAAATTTTGATTTTAAGTGCTTCAACCATCTGTCCAAAATCGAAATTTTAAACCAAACCATAATTCAGATCGGAAATTGGAAACAATACGAGTAAAAAATGACTAAGGGTGGCGCTATACTTTTGATGACGTCCAGCGCCGTTCGTCACTGTGCGGTATCATACGAAAATTACTAACGTATGATACCGTGTAGTGACGGACGGTGACGCACGGCGCCGTACGTCGCCACACGACAAGTATAGCGCCACTCTAACGGCGGCGCTATACTTTTGATGACGTCCGGCGCCGTCCGTCACCATAAGGTATAATAGACGTACGACATCGCACGGTGACGGACTGCACTGGACGGGTGACGAACCGTCTCGGACAACACCATACGAGACAAATACATCACAACCCTTACATATTACACGTTTTTGGCCCAAGACACCGTGTAAAATTGATTATTAATTTCATTAGTTTATATCTCGCAGTGTCGCATGGAAATTTTCTGTACCAATAATTTTTTCAATAAGCATATAACATCGTTTTTACTCAAGTTCCCTTGCAGATAACAAAACCAAAAAAACAGCAAAAAAAAAATCATTATTCCAAGTCTTACGAATCAGGCACTCTTGGCGCAAAGCAACTGGTAGTTGACATCACACAGACAACGTTATCAGCGCCCACCGATTCAATAGCGGCATTGATCCCGTCCAAATTCGTCCCTAGCATATCAGCATCTGGTATTGGTTCGACAATAATAGGTTCTAGACCTTAATAAAGAAAGATGAAGATAAACACAGGGTCTACCACTATACTTTCATTTCGGAAGGGTGGGTATAACCCCAATGTTCAAGTTGTTTACGATTGAGTATAAAATTTTTAATCCTAAAAACTACCATTTTCTCATTCTCCACACACTTCGAGAGGGGATAAAATATATTCCTGTATACCCCCTTTGCGTTAGGTAATGGTATGCACCATATCTCCATTATAAAGTGACGCGACTCTATTTTGGACGCCAAAATCCTCAAGAACACTAAAACACAACGTGCACCTAGCAAAGAATTGGATATTTTACGTCACTGCTAGCTTATAAATGCGCTTGTACTGTTAGCCCGTAAGTAAAACGCATTGCTTTTTTCCACATTTTCACGTTTTTCAGATAACTTTTGCCGTAAAACATTAAACGTAAACAATGACAACGGTAACTAACCTGCAGTTAAAATCGACTTAAAGCACGATTTTTGATCAATACGCGACCAGATGACGTACTGCGCGTCAGAACACCGGCTTCGGTTGCGTTTCAACCACAACATCGACAATGTTAAAGCCATTCCGGTTGCTACTGGAATAATCACACAAGCTTGACAAGATCTAATGCCTAAAACGAGCAAAAATAATAACATATACACACATAAACGTATGAAACTAAATTCTAACTTAATATCACAGTTTAAGAAATTAAAATCTAACCCAACTGGCACATGTTTTGATGGTCACAATCGGGAAACAGCAGAGCAGACGCCATTGTAAATGCTTCCATACAAAACGTTTTCGGTCCCAAAATACGGTTCCTAGTCCGTCAACATAAACGACCGCTGCTAATTGGTTAATATTTTTCGCACGGTTATATGTACCATGCTAACTTCACCTGAAATCTCATTGGCCGCGAGCCATACCTGACAACTGAACTGCATGTAACGCTAAACCATTTGCTAATTTGTTGATTAACGACGATCCGGCTGCTTTTGGTTGAACGGCTGCTATATCTCCAGACCGGCCTATACCGTGCGCCAACCTGAAATACAAAAAAAAAAATAAAAATATAACGAAAAAACAGATCTATCATTATCCATGTGTGTAACTGACCGATAAAAGTAAGAAGGTCTGTGGTGCCGCCCCACGCCGTCCTTTCCCACGAAATATTTTACAAACCGTCCCACAAGCTTACAGAAAACTTGCCGCATGCGCCACCCTATGTATAATACACACTAGTAATATATCAAAAATTCGCAAATTTTGATCGATTTTTATGTTCATTTTCATAACCGAATTAAAAAAAGGGTGGACCACATCCATTCACTCCGGTCCGTGTTGGACCGCATCCATTCACTCCGGTCCGTGTTGGACCGCATCCATTTACTCCGGTCAGTGTTGGACCGCATCCATTCACTCCGG
Organism: Enoplolaimus lenunculus; assembly: GCA_030248215.1. Classification (NCBI taxonomy): domain Eukaryota; kingdom Metazoa; phylum Nematoda; class Enoplea; order Enoplida; family Thoracostomopsidae; genus Enoplolaimus; species Enoplolaimus lenunculus. The sequence goes on from JASANG010002652.1 coordinate 63,837, forward strand.
TCCGTGTTGGACCGCATCCATTTACTCCGGTCCGTGTTGGACCGCATCCATTCAATCCGGTCCGTGTTGGCGATTTGTGCTTAACAACCGTTTGATTGCTTCCGATAAGTATCTTCTTTAAAACATGGAGCACTATATAGCACGGAGCAATTAGTGGTGAAAAATACCGGAGCTGGAGGTCAACACTTTTGCCGGGGCCGGAAAGTAAATTCAGAGGAGAGGCGAGTTTAGGCAGCTAACATGATGTATAATTTGCTAATTAAGCAAATCTTTGCAAGGTGTTGTTAAATCGTTTAGTTAAACGTTTATTTTTTTACAAAATCTACGCAATTGTTTAAATATTTTTTGTAAAACTATACAAACCTCCACCACCGAAATTACCGGAACCTCCGGCACATAATATTCTACCAAACCAGGAGCCAAAAGTCGATTTTCTGCCGGAGCCGGAGGCAGACCCCCGGTTGTACCCTTGCTACATAAGTTATTGAAATCACAGTTTATTTAAGCGAAGTAACAAAAAACGTGCAAGATATATAACATTTTTTGGCCAAACCGACTAATATTTTGTTTATAATCGCCGTCTACGTTACGGTATCTAAAAAACGGTTACATTCCAATAATATCAACCTGTAGTAAAAAGTAACCGGTACCTGAAATGACGCCGGGCAACAATCTGCGAGAAGCAACGTCCTTCACGTTCGCCAACGCCAATGTTATCGGCAAAATTGTTCGAATCCATTAGTGACAGCTGCGCAATCAAATACTCAATGGTCGATTCGCTCCATGGTCTGCTTGGGATTTTGCGCTGAAATAAAATGTGTGTCAATTTGTGATAAAAACTGAATAATTAAACTTAAGTACTATATCTCGTCGATTATTTTTTGAAAAAATAGATGGTCATGCAGATGTTTTCACAAAACGTGAAAATAACTCTCACTGCTTTCATATTCCTTGATCGACTAACGATCGATCCATGAAACATTCAAGTGCGATATTACAAATCAACAGTGTTTCATATTGTCCAAAATATTAATGTATGTATAAGTACGCATAACAGTATTTGCAAATCAATTATATACTTAACTACACTGCAAAAATGATGAGTCCAATTGACTCTCTCCAAAACAGGTTCTACGGGACTACACAAACAGAGTCAAATGCCACTCCGACAGGGTCAATTTCGACTCATTGAGTTAGACTTGTGACGCTGGTGGAATCGAATTTGACTCAGTTTGTGTAGTCCCGTAGAGCCTATTTCGAAGAGAGTCAATTTGACTCGCCATTTATTGCAGTGTAGTTTATCGTTAGCTGCTTAAAATTATTGTTTTGCCAACGACAGTTGCTTAAAGTTATTGTTTTTCGAACAAAACAGATTTCTAATGCAAATCTAGAACAGTCGCTAGGCCGTAATTTTGGTTTGTCATTTTGGTATTTTGTTTAAATGTATCACTTAAGCTAAATATGGTTAAGGGCCTGCTAGTCATATGTGCCGCCCAGACCTCCTGATGAGCCCCGGGCCTCCCACCATCATCCGATATTAATATACCATGCGCAAACTAGGACTTTTCAAAAACTGTTACCACTAGGGTTCGTATTTTCAAAGTGTGTCATCTCTCACCACGAATTCTGGGGCGCTCCCAGACATGGTCTCTTCATCAGAGGTTTTATAATGTTAAAATTATGCTTTAAAATTGTGTTTGGCGTCCCTTGTGCTTTCGGCGCAATAAACGCTTATATATATACGCTATAGCCTTACAGGCCAATGTTTTGTTCAAGGGGTGTTGAAATTTCTTGAAAATCGCCCTACTAAAAATTTGCACTGTAAGTTAAAGTATTACTCGTACAGATTCTGTATTATGTCGCTCCGACACTTATGTTGTGATGCTGCTTAATGATTTTACTTGCTTTTCTACAATGTTCTTGCTTATCCTACACCAATGAGTACTTTTTATCACGTAAAAATTAAAAACTAAATATCAGTGATGAATTAAAAAAATGTTTCGTGTTTAGTAACGGTTGGGTAAACCAACAACTGAGAATCACGACACCTTTGTATAGATCTACGATAAACTACCAATTTTAAAAACCCTCTGCGATCACGGCCCTAAAAATTGGGCGTGCCAGATAGGCCACACGACATTTTGTAGTGGACATTTATATATGGAAAAACTGGTGCAAATTAACAGTTGAAACATATATACCAAAAGTTGCAAAAATAAGCTTTATTTCCATTTTCTACTAAGCTGATACTAATAATTTGTCATAAAACCGTAAAAATTCTTGTTCCTGCGACATGGAATGCCAGAACAGGAAATTCGGTGAAACCATACGGCACCACTAGTTATCAGTTAATGATAAGGCGTGTATGCTCCGAATCACTGAATGGTTAGATACCCTACTCCTGTGCAAACTTTAAGATTCGCAACTGCAAGCATAGTGTTCGTTTAGTTTGAACAGCTATCCATTTGAAAATACCGGTTCTAATTCATCAAGAACCACAAATGACTAATTCGCTCTCTGAGTTGATTAATCAACTTTTCGGAACTTACAGTGTACAGTTAACAAAATTCCTTACACAAAATTTATCTTTACGTTAGTACAACTTACATGCTGGAATAGCTGTCGGATTTGATTCTGCTGCGACGAAATGCTGGTCACACCTTGACCAATGTAGTTCGCGTTCACAAGTTTTGCGGCGAATTCTTGCCAAGGTATTGAGTTTGAACACTCTCCCATACTGTGTTCTAAGTTAAAAACTAATTCCTTAATCGTGGGAGACGCAGTATATATTGAAATGTCAATTCAAAAAAAATTAAAGCAAAACTTGAAAATTTTTCGTTCTTTAATGT